>AWOL01S0125454.1:0-25810 GCA_000715115.1 Nicotiana otophora | reverse complement strand
AATCCGAGGTCGTTTACACATTGGTCCATATCCGGTCCACTTTTCTAACTTAAAATTTTCAATATGAGACTAAGTGTCTCATTTTACTCTTAGTTCCTTCCGGACTCAAACCAACTAACCCGATATAACATAATATAGCTGAATAACACAAAAAGAAGTAGAAATGAGAAAAACGGGGCTATAACTCTCGAAACGACCGGCCGGGTCGTT
Organism: Nicotiana otophora; assembly: GCA_000715115.1. Taxonomy (NCBI): domain Eukaryota; kingdom Viridiplantae; phylum Streptophyta; class Magnoliopsida; order Solanales; family Solanaceae; genus Nicotiana; species Nicotiana otophora. Next base: position 25,600 of record AWOL01S0125454.1, on the reverse strand, counting down.
ACAGTATTACTGATGCACCACTATTTTAGACATTCTTATTTTAATTGTATGAAGATAATATGCTCTGGATGATGTAAATTTAGTCCTACCACTGCAATTCTGGCAAAACATCAATTTGTTGTTTCTTAATGTTCNAAGAAGTAGAAATGGGGAAAACGGGGCTATAACTCTCGAAACGACCGGCCGGGTCGTTACAGTATTACTGATGCACCACTATTTTAGACATTCTTATTTTGATTGTATGAAGATAATATGCTCTGGATGATGTAAATTTAGTCCTACCACTGCAATTCTGGCAACACATCAATTTGTTGTTTCTTAATGTTCACCATTTACGCAATGTTTAATGTTTCATGCAACTTCTTGCTATCTTATCTAAGCTGCTGGCTTTGTCATATCTTGGTTCAGGCCTGATGGAACGAAGAAGGCATATGTGAGGTTGACACCCGACTATGATGCTTTGGATGTGGCGAACAAAATTGGAATCATCTAAATGTATTAAATGGTTTGAGTTCTTTATATGAGAATTTGGAACTATTGAACTGAAGTACTATCTTATTCAATTTTGACAATTGAGTTTCAGTGATGTACACCATGTAAGACTGTTAAGCTTGTATTAAAATTAGGTTTATTTTGTGCTTTTATTTTCTCAAGTATTTTTCTTAAAGTCCCCTCTCAATGTGTTTCTCATGTAGGACCAAAATTCTTCTAGTGTTCAAGATTTTTTAATTTTGGGGGCGTATATGATACCTGGGCTCCAGATGTAAGGAAACTGGAAAAGTTACCAATTTGACCCTTAGCCTGAGTATCGTCTTTAGTTCTTACTTTGATTTACGGGTGATGTTATCTATAGGTGGTTTTTGTTTTTCTTTTAAATCCAAGGCAATCATACTAAATTCCATTCAATATGACCTCTTTGATGCTGCAAAAAGAAACTTTATAAAGCTACAAGCCTACAATCTTTTCCACGGTAATTAGATTTTAGAATAAAAGATAGAAGATACAATCTTACCCGCTGTATACTCTCATTAGTTGAGTGTCTTCCTATTCAAATATTAAAAGAAAACAGTGTCTTAATGTATTCAGACCACATATAAATAGAAATAAATAGAAGCACTTTTAGTACGATAATCTCAAAGCTACTCTTTTCCATGTTAATTTTTTGAGTATAAGATGCGATAAAGCTCCAGATCAATAAGAAATAATGACTTTTATTGCTATTAGTACAACTCCAGCATTGTCCGCTTCACAAGTAAACGAATTGAGAAACAACAATTAGTGCTATAGTTCATCCAAAAGGAGTAGGCTTTCAAGAGAATTATATGGAGATTCTTGCTAGTTAACACTTAATAGTTAAACAAATAGGTTCTATCCCCCCCATACACAGAAAAGCATAAAAAAGTCAGCCCGGTGCATAAGGTATTATGCGTTCACATTGAATTCGGGGAATGACCACACCCGTGATGTAAACAACTTACCCTAATATAAGCATCAGTTGTTATTTCCACGGGCTCGAACCCATTACATATAGGTCACACAGATAATTTTACAGTTTTACAAGGCTCTTTTTCCAACATAGAAAAATACAAACAACATTGTTACAAAAAGATAAGAATAAAAAGTTAAGAGTATCGTGAGAAAAAAATAGATTGAGGACCTGGAGACCGAGCACAAGTGAAGACAAAACGAAGACTTTTGTATTTGTTTGCTTGAACATAATATCTTAGGATATGTGGGATTATAGTAATGTGGGATTTCCGCCTTCTTTATAATGAGTCCATGCTTTTCCAGTATTTTTTAAAATCTATTTGTAAAAGGTGGCCTTATTTTTAGGCTTTTTATTTGTGAGCCTTGTCGGCACATTTGGAGCCTTTTATTTAAAGCCTTGTTGGCCATATAAATGACCTTGTATTTTGAGAGGATGTGGCCAATTATTGACCAAGCATTTCTTTCTTCTCTTCCTATATAATGAGGACTCCCTACTCATTTGAAAACACACCAACAAGACTTGAGTCTTTATTTCTTGTTTCTTCCTTTCTTCCTTTCTTCCTTTATTAAGAGTGTTTTGTATGAGAGTTAGTGTTGGGAAGCACTTGTGTGAACCCTTTCTTTGGAGTGATTTTGTGAGATTATTCTCTTAGGATATTTGGGATTAATTAGAGTGTTTACTCTAATTTTGTACTCTCTTTTGTACTCTTATTGTTATAGTAAATTGCCCCTCTCCGCTTGTGGACGTAAGTCACTTTGACCGAACCACGTTAAATTTGTGTCTTCTTTATCTACTTTAATTGTCGTTGTTATCAACTTCCATTGTCTTTGTTATTGCCATTATACCGTTATTTGGCTATATTCCGCATTACCCGGGTTCCCGATCCTAACACTATTTAAAAGGTGACTTGACCAGATTGTTATTGGCTCAATTGTAGGAGAACTAGTAGCTGCATCATGAGGTTCAACATTGCCATTTGGTCAGCCATTTTATGCTGTGGAAGATGCCAGTAAAATACACAACATTCTAATGCAATAATAGCACAAATTGGGGAGGGGGTGGCTATACAATAACAATGGCTGAAATCTTGGCAGCTCTATAAAAAATGCTATGAAATACTACATAAGAATAAAAACTGGGAACCTACAACAAATATGTCCAAATCGAAAAATGGATAACGAACAAAGTTCTCATCGGGGAAGGGCTGGAAAATACGACATTAATATCGGGAATAAAAGCTATGGGAGTGGCATCGGGACGTAACACTGCTATAGTGGATAAGTCAATTGATCTTTACTCCACGTCTTGATTTGATAACTCATATTAATCATAAAAATATTCTTTGAATTTACGTTGCATCAGTAATGACATCATTGACCGATTATTCTCTGTCTTTCTCCTTTAAGGGGTGAGTGGATAGGCTTCATAGCCTAAGACTGTCACTTTTAGGAATATAAATGGACCTAAGATGCTATAGCTGTTGTATTAAGAGCATAGGCTTTACATTGTACTGGTGAGGGTTATCAAGGCACGCTATGCACAATATGTCGCACACAGTTTTATAGAGATTATGAAATTTTAGGCATCATGGACTTCATTTGTGGTGACGCAGTTGTGATATTCAAGAATTATTTAATTAAAATGTGTATGTTGCTGCAACACTAATATATTACCATCATAGCACAACAGAGAGAAATTCAGAAAGAAAAAATAAGAGTAGTGCCCCAAAAATTGACCTTAAAATTTACCCAACCTTGGAGAAAGCGGGAAATGCCACTGTGTGTCTAGGACGACCATTAGGTAGCTTCTCATCGACTCTGATTATGCATAGTGATATAAGCTTTTTCGATAAATTCAAGAGGATGGATACAATTTGAGAGAAAGTCCTTCGTTCGCCCATTCTATATTAAAAAATAGAAATACAAAATGGTGCAAATATAAAATTACGTGTGAATTGGGCATTTGTCACTCGTGATCCAAAAATAGTTTTATTCCTTATTGAACGTTAAATACACGTACAACATACGTGTATTTTTTTCTTAATGCGCGTATATTGCACATGTTGACGTACAACAACGTGCATTGTTTTTTTTATGCGCGTATATTGCACGTGTTGACGTACATAAAAACTAGTATATATCTAAATCAAAGAATAAAAAACGAACATAGCTCTTATCAGAGAAGGAACGTATATATAAACCATATTAATATGGGGGAATAAGAGCTATGGGGATTCCATCGGGACGTAATGCTACTAATGCGCATAAGTCAATTATTTTTTACTCCAATGCTCAAATAACTCACATTAACCATATAAAAAAAAACTGTTGCTACTTTGCACCACTAGAATCATTGATTCGATTATTGTTTGTTATTTTCCTTTAAGGAGTGAGTTCAAAACCTTCATAGCCCAAGACTACTAGCTGCATCATACTACTGCTATTGTCATTTGGTCGGCCATTTTATGCTGCGGAAGATGCCAATAAATTACACAACCTTCTAATGCAATAGTAGCACAAGAAGGATGGGAAAACTATAAAACAATAATAGCTGAAGTATTGGAAGCTCTACATCAAAATAAAACAAGAAACCTACAAGGCATATGTCCAAACAGAAAAATAGATAACGAACAACGTTCTCATTGGGAATGGGTTGGACAAAACCATGTTAAAATCGGTGAATAAAAGCTATAGAGGTGGCATCGAGACGTAACACTGCTATCGTGGGTGAGTCAATTGTTCTTTGAATTTACGTTGCACCTATGGCATCATTGACCTATTCACTACTAGAAATTCGGTAAAAATCGACCAACGTTGATTGTCACACCCTTTTATGCCCCCCAAAACGATAATGTGTGTTATGGATGGTGGGTAAAAAAGTTTCTCCAATTAAAGTGATAAACTTGAATAAGGATTATTTTATTTATAGAGTCGCCACTTGGAATTGATTTTTTGGGTGTTCCAAGTCACATTTTGTTTGAATCCCTAGTCAAAGGAAGATTTGACTCTTTTATTATTGGTCTGCAAAACAAAGTCCGGGTAAGAAATTTTGTTGACCGGGGAGAAGGTGTAAGGCATTCCCCGAGTCCCGTGGTTCTAGCACGACCGCTTTATTGACTACAATTTGGCTTGAATTAATTTTGAATAAACTGTGATTTATTGGTTTTCATGTTTTATCTATCCGCTTTTAATTATTAAAATATGGAATTATCTTTGAAACGAATCACGTGTGTGAATCCGTTTTGTTTATTGTGCCAAAATCATGTCACGCGTACGTGTACACAATTAATAGCATTTTATTATATTAAGATTGTTTTGGTCAAAGTTGCGCGAACACATACTTCGATTTTAATTTTGGAAATCACAATTATGTCACGCGAAAGTATACATAATCGCGATAAACTAATTAAAAGCGCGCCTAAAGCAACTATAACGATGTTCATTATTCTTCATAAACTTTGAGATTATTGTGAGGCCATGACTTATGAATCAAATATTATTGTGGGAGAGATAGTATGTGATTGTGATATTATTGGGTTGGACAAAGTCTATTTTGGACCATACTACTTTATATATATATATATATATATATATATTAAATCATAATTTAAGTGTAAAGTCCAACAATTCTCAATTTTAGAATCACTTCTCCATGGCCTACAAATCTTTATCTATGGCCCAATTCTAGTTTCAATCCATTTAGAAACTGAATCATGCTAAATTCCATATTCACAATCATAACTTACTCATACTAGGAGACAAAATTAAAGCAACCAACTTCTCATACTAAACCCAAGCAAGAAACGAGAATATAACGTTTACTAACACAAAAATATTTACTGTATTGAAACAAATTAGCTAGATTCAAAACGCTACAAAACCCATGCCGCGCAAACAACAACCTTCCAACACATTAGGCAGCCAAACGACACAGATAAAATAAAATAAGTGAGCAATTCAAGATCAGTGTGCCCAAGCAGAAATCAGTAACTTGCAATTAAAGCAAGTATTATAAACATTTGAAATCATTAAAAAGAGACTAGATAAGGCTAAAAATGAACCTCAAAGCCTTCCAATATATTGATAAGGGAACTTGTGCAGCAAATCGCCTATGAAGTGAATGGAATGTGAAACCAACGCCGTCGACCTCGAACGGAACCTCATCGACAACCTCAAAGCTCGGCCGAAACTTTTAGAGAAGTGGCTGGTTTTGAGCTAGAGTTTGGTGTATCTTTTACTGGTTTTTGGGCCTGCTTTGAGACTATTTCAAGATGGTTTTAAGAGCTAGTGTATGGAGGAGTTTAGAGGGGGTTAAGCTGTTGCGTTTTGAAAGTTTCATGTGATTTTTTGGGCTGGTTCGGGGTCAGTTTTCAGCTCATTTTTGGAGCGTGTTTTGAGGTCGTTTTGGAGTGAATTTTGAGCTCTGATTTGGCTAATCCTTGCTGAGTTTTGGGGTGTTTTAATGGCTGAAGTTTCAGCTGGTTTTCATAGTTATTGAGTGAGGAAGATGAAGTTGTTTTAAGGTTGTTTTTGAGCAAGAAGATGGACAACAACTGCTGCGTTTCTTTTCTTTTCCAAGCAACTGCCTTTTTCTTTCCTAATGTTGATGCGCCATTTCCTCTCTTTTTGGGCTCTAGGGTTCCTCCTAGGGGATATTCTGTCCGTCTCCTCCAAAAAGAAATGAATTGGGGGTTGTTTTTAACGAGTAGGGAGAGTGGTATGGAGTTTGTGAGTGGGAGACAAGCATGGAGGACAAGAGAAAGTGGAGAGGGGACAAAGTGTGGTATTGGTGAGATGAGTGAGCGAAAATTCAAGCACGGTCAAAAATTAGGTGTTCACATTGGTCGATAATGGCCAAAAACCGACCAAAATACGACCATTTACGTGTGGAAGGTATTTTTGTGGTCTGAAAGTACCGACCAACTTTGGTCGGTCAATTAAATTCAAAAAAAAAAATATTGCAAAAAAAAAACCGACCAAAGTTGGTCGGTTTTTTCTAACCAAAGTTGGTCGGTATTTTAATTATGTAATAAAAAGATTCACCATCTTGGAATCGAACGGGGGTCTGTACTGTGGCAGGATACTATTTTACCACTAGACCATTGGTACATTTTATTTTAAGACTGTCTTTTATTTGATTTATACTCTTTAATTGTATTTTCGCACAAAAATTACCGACCAAAGTTGGTTGATTTTTTTAAATGACCGGCCGAATTAACCGACCAATTTTGATCGGTTTTTTAATATTAATTTTTATTTTTTTTAATTGAAAAATCGAACAAAGTTGGTCGGTTTCTTGAAACATAAATTTCGTGGGACTCAAAAATAGTTTCTCGCATTTTTGCGCCAAAGAAAACCGACCAAAGTTGGTCGGTTTCTTGAAACATAAATTTCGTGGGACTCAAAAATAGTTTCTCGCATTTTTGCGCCAAAGAAAACCGACCAAAGTTGGTCGGTTTCTTGAAACATAAATTTCGTGGGACTCAAAAATAGTTTCTCGCATTTTTGCGCCAAAGAAAACCGACCAAAGTTGGTCGGTTTCGTAAAAACAAAAATTAAAAAATATTTTGAAAAATCGACCAACGTTGGTCGGTTTTTTGACGGACCTTGATCGGTTTTTGTCGAATTTCTAGTAGTGTTTATTATTTGTATTTATCTTTTAAGGGGTGAGTGGACAATGGACATGCTTCATAGCCCATGACGTCACCTTAGGAACATAACTGGACCTAAGATACTATAGCAGTAGCATTAAGATCATAGGTTTTACATTCTACTGGTGTAGTCTTAAGAGTTATCAAGACACACTATGCATAATATATTGCACAGTTTTATAGAGATTGCGAAATTTTACGCATCATGGACTTCATTTGTGGTGATGCACGTGTGGTATTCAAGAATTATTTAATTGAAGTGCGTAAGCTGCTGCAACACTAATATATTACCACCATAGCACAATAGAGAGAAATTGAGAAAGAAATAACAAGAGTAGTGCTGTAAAATTATTGACCTTAAAAGGTATCCGGCCTTGAAGAAAGAGGGAAATGTCACTATGTATTTAGGACGACCATAAGGTAGCTTCTCTTTGACTTTGGTTATGGGGAGTGATATAAATCTTTTGATAAATCCAAGAAAATGGAAACAATTTGAGAGAAAGTCCTTCGTTAGCCTATTCTATATGAAAAATAGAAGTACAAGCTGGTGCCAATACAAAAGTACGTGTCAAATGAGCACTTGTCGCTCAGTGATCCAAAAATATTTTCATTCTGTATTGAACATTAAATACACGTGTAACATATGTGTATTTTTTATGCGCATATATTGCACGTGTTGACGTACATAAAGATTAATATATAATCAAATCGAAGAATGAAAAACAAATATAGTTCCGGTTAGAGAAGGAACATATATATATATATATATATATATATAAATATATATATATAAAGAATAATTGATTTATGCGCGTTAGTAGCAATACGTCCCGATGCTACCCCACAACTCTTATTCCCCCGTATTGGTATGGTTTTATATATATATTATATATATATAAAACCATACCAATACGGGGGAATAAGAGTTGTGGGGTAGCATCGGGACGTAATGCTACTAACGCGCATAAATCAATTATTCTTTGGGATGTAATGCTACTAACGCGCATAAATCAATTATTCTTTGCTCCAATTCATGCGCAGATCACTCATTTTAACCATACAAATATTCTTTGTTGCTACGTCGCCGCTAGAATTATTGATTTAATTGGTGTTTGTTTTTCTCCTTTAAGGGGTGAGTGGGCAACCTTCATAGCCCAAGACTACTAGCTGCATCATGAGGTTCACTACTACTATTATCATTTGGTCAACCATTTTATGCCGTGGAAGGTGCCAATAAATGACANTCGGTCAATGATGCCATTACTCGTGCAACTTAAATTTAAAGAATATTTTTATAGTTAATATGAGGTATCTAATCAGAAAGTGGAGTAAAGAACAATTGACTTACCCATGATAACAGTATTATGTCCCGATGCTACCCCCGTAGTTCTTATTCCCTGGTATTAATGTGGTTTTATCCAACCCTTCCTCGATGAGAATGTTGTTTGTTATCCATTTTTCGATTTGGACATATTCCTTGTAGGTTCCTTATTTTTTTTGATGTAGAGTTGCCAAGACTTCAACCATTATTGTTGTATAGTTCCCCATCCTTCTTGTACTACTATTGCATTAAAAGGTTGTGTCATTTATTGGCACCTTCCACGGCATAAAATGGTTGACCAAATGATAATAGTAGTAGTGAACCTCATGATGCAGCTAGTAGTCTTGGGCTATGAAGGTTGCCCACTCACCCCTTAAAGGAGAAAAACAAACACCAATTAAATCAATAATTCTAGCGGCGACGTAGCAACAAAGAATATTTGTATGGTTAAAATGAGTGATCTGCGCATGAATTGGAGCAAAGAATAATTGATTTATGCGCGTTAGTAGCATTACATCCCAAAGAATAATTGATTTATGCGCGTTAGTAGCATTACGTCCCGATGCTACCCCACAACTCTTATTCCCCCGTATTGGTATGGTTTTATATATATATTATATATATATAAAACCATACCAATACGGGGGAATAAGAGTTGTGGGGTAGCATCGGGACGTAATGCTACTAACGCGCATAAATCAATTATTCTTTGGGATGTAATGCTACTAACGCGCATAAATCAATTATTCTTTGCTCCAATTCATGCGCAGATCACTCATTTTAACCATACAAATATTCTTTGTTGCTACGTCGCCGCTAGAATTATTGATTTAATTGGTGTTTGTTTTTCTCCTTTAAGGGGTGAGTGGGCAACCTTCATAGCCCAAGACTACTAGCTGCATCATGAGGTTCACTACTACTATTATCATTTGGTCAACCATTTTATGCCGTGGAAGGTGCCAATAAATGACACAACCTTTTAATGCAATAGTAGTACAAGAAGGATGGGGAACTATACAACAATAATGGTTGAAGTCTTGGCAACTCTACATAAAAAAAAATAAGGAACCTACAAGGAATATGTCCAAATCGAAAAATGGATAACAAACAACATTCTCATCGAGGAAGGGTTGGATAAAACCACATTAATACCAGGGAATAAGAACTACGGGGGTAGCATCGGGACATAATACTGTTATCATGGGTAAGTCAATTGTTCTTTACTCCACTTTCTGATTAGATACCTCATATTAACTATAAAAATATTCTTTAAATTTAAGTTGCACGAGTAATGGCATCATTGACCGACTATTGTTTGTCTTTCTCCTTTAAGGGGTGAGCGAATATGTTTCATATAGCTCAAGACATCACCTTTAGAACATAACTTGAGCTAAGACGCTATAACAATAGTATTAAGAGCATACGCTTTACATTCTACTAGTGTCGTCTTGAAGGTTATTAGGTTACACTATTCAGAATATGTCGCACACAATTTTATAGAGATTTTAAAATTTTATGCAAGAATTATTTAATTAAAGTGCGTAAGCCACTACAACACTAATATATTACCATTATAGCACAATAGAGAGAAATTTAGAAAGAAAAAACAATAGTGCTGTAAAATTGACCATAAAAGCTACCCGGCCTTGAAGAAAGCGGGAAATGTGACTATGTATTTAGGACGGCCATGGGGTAGCTTCTGATCGACTCTGATTATGAAGAGTGATATAAACGTTTTGATAAATCCAAGAGGATGGATACGATTCGAGAGAAAGCCCTTCGTTCGCTTATTCTGTATGAAAAATAGAAATACAAAACGGTGTAAATATAGAATTACATGTGAAATGGGCACTTGTCACTTGTGTTCCCAAAATAGTTTATTTCCTTCTTGAACTTTAAATGCATGTGTAATATACATACATTTTTTTTCTTTATGCGCGTATATTACACGTGCTGACGTACATAAAGATTAGTATATATCCAAATCGAAGAATGAAAAACGAGCATAGTTCTTATCAAAGAAGGAATGTATATATAAAACCATATTAATAGGGGGAATAAGAGCTATGGGGGTGGCATCGGGACTTAATGCCACTAACGCACATAAATCAATTATTCTTTACTCCAATTCCTGCTCAGATCACTCACCTTAACCATATAAATATTCTTTGTTGCTACATTACACCACTAGAATCATTAATTTGATTAGTGTTTATTTTTCTCCTTTAAGAGGTGAGTGGACAGTCTTCATAGCCCAAGACTACTAGTTGCATCATGAGGTTGACTACTACTATTGTCATTTGGTCAGTCAATTTGTGCTGTGGAATATGCCAACAAATTACATTTCTAACGCAATACTAGCATAAGAAGCCCAGGGGAACTATACAACAATAATGATTGAAGTCTTGGAAACTCTATATAAAATAAAATAAGGAACCTAGAAGGAATATGTCCAAATCGAAAAAAGGATAACAAACAACGTTCTCATCGAGGAAGAGTTGGATAAAACTACATTAATATCGGGNGTGAGCGAATATGTTTCATATAGCTCAAGACATCACCTTTAGAACATAACTTGAGCTAAGACGCTATAACAATAGTATTAAGAGCATACGCTTTACATTCTACTAGTGTCGTCTTGAAGGTTATTAGGTTACACTATTCAGAATATGTCGCACACAATTTTATAGAGATTTTAAAATTTTATGCAAGAATTATTTAATTAAAGTGCGTAAGCCACTACAACGCTAATATATTACCATTATAGCACAATAGAGAGAAATTTAGAAAGAAAAAACAAGAGTAGTGCTGTAAAATTGACCATAAAAGCTGCCCGGCCTTGAAGAAAGCGGGAAATGTGACTATGTATTTAGGACGGCCATGGGGTAGCTTCTCATCGACTATGATTATGAAGAATGATACAAACTTTTTGATAAATCCAAGATGATGGATACGATTCGAGAGAAAGCCCTTCGTTCGCTTATTCTGTATGAAAAATAGAAATACAAAACAGTGTAAATATAGAATGGCACTTGTCACTCGTGTTCCCAAAATAGTTTCTTTCCTTCTTGAACTTTAAATGCATGTGCAACATACATACATTTTTTTTTTGTGCGTGTATATTACACATGCTGATGTACATAAAGATTAGTATATATCCAAATCGAAGAATAAAAAACGAACATAATTCTTATCAGAGAAGAATGCATATATAAAACCATATTAATAGGGGGAATAAGAGCTATGGGGGTGGCATCGGGACTTAATGCTACTAACGCACATAAATCAATTATTCTTTACTCCAATTCCTGCTCAGATCACTCACCTTAACCATATAAATATTCTTTGTTGCTACATTACACCACTAGAATCATTAATTTGATTAGTGTTTATTTTTCTCCTTTAAGAGGTGAGTGGACAGTCTTCATAGCCCAAGACTACTAGTTGCATCATGAGGTTGACTACTACTATTGTCATTTGGTCAGTCAATTTGTGCTGTGGAATATGCCAACAAATTACATTTCTAACGCAATACTAGCATAAGAAGCCCAGGGGAACTATACAACAATAATGATTGAAGTCTTGGAAACTCTATATAAAATAAAATAAGGAACCTAGAAGGAATATGTCCAAATCGAAAAAAGGATAACAAACAACGTTCTCATCGAGGAAGAGTTGGATAAAACTACATTAATATCGGGCAATAAGAGCTACAGGGATGGCATCGGGACATAACATTGCTATCGTGGAATTTATAACATAGATTATTTTAGTATAAAATAATTATGAATGTGCTGTAACAGAAAAGACAAAACTTTGTAGTATAGGATAATCATTTTAAACTAATGTGGAATTAATATATTTTTTTAATCGAAACTTATTTGGATTATGGATCAAATCACATTAAATGATAAATGAATCTAAAATGGGTATGACCCATATTAGCTTACGTGGCATTTATTTTTGGATTTTTATCATAACATTTAATGTCATGTCATATTTATGGTAGGGGTTTGAGGCAAAATGACTTTTAAGTGACAATGATAAAGTTTAGTTACTTTTAAGTGACAAAAAATAGTTATATGACTTTAGTGAAATTGAAAGATAGTTCAATGACCATCAATGAAATTAACCTCACGCTATACACAATATGTCATCGCATACAGTTTTATAGAGATTGCAAAATTCTAGGCACCGTGGACTTTGTTTGTGTTAATGCAGTTGCAGTATTCAAGAATTATTTAATTGAAGTGCATAAGCCGCTGCAACACTAATATATTATCATCATCGTACACTATAGAGAAATTGAGAAAGAAAAAATAAGTGTAGTATTGTAAAATTGACCTAAAAAATTACCCGATCTTGGAGAAAGTGAGAAATATCACTATGTATTTAGGAAGGTCATGGGGTAGCTTCTCATCGATTCTAGTTACGTAGAATAATATAAACTTTTTGATAAATCCATGAGGATGGATACAGTTTGAGAGAAAGCCCTCTGTTTACCTATTCTATATGAAAAATAGAAATACAATATGGTGCAAATATAAAATTACGTGCGAATTGGGCACTTGTCACCCGTGGTATGAAAATAGTTTCATTCCTTCTTGAACGTGAAATATACGTGCAACATACATGCAATTTTTTTATGCATGTATATTACACGTGCTGATGTACATAAAGACTACTTCATCCGTTTCAATTTATGTGAACTTGTTTGACTAGGCACGAAGTTTAAGAAAAAATGAAGACTTTTGGAATTTGTCCGACAATATTGTTGTCACGAGGGTTATCAAGATAACTTATACTATAATGGTGATGCATTTGCAGTATACTAGAGTTGTTTAATTGAAGTGGGTAAGCCGCTTCATCCCCAATATACTATCACCATATTACAATAAATAGAATTGAGAAATAAAAAATAGGAGTAATGCTTCAAAATTGTACCTTAAAAGCAACCTTGGACTTGGAGAAAGTGGATAATGTCACTATGTGCTTAGCTCTACCATGGGGTAGATTCTCATAAACTGTGGTTACAAGGAGTAATATATTTTTTTTGATAAATCCACGATGATCGATAGAATTGAGAGAAAGCTCTTGGTTCGCCAATTTTATATAGAATATAGAAATATAGGACTCGATGCAAATACAAAAGGATGTGTGAACTGGGCACTAGTCACCCGTGAACTGAAGACAATTTGATTGCTTCTTGAACGTAAAATATGGCAATAAACGGACTTTTTTTTTCTTTACGTGCGTATATATTGTACGTGTTGACGTGTATAAAGACTAATATATATCTAAATCGAAGAATAATAAACAAATAAAGTTTACATCAGGGAGGGGCCGAACAAGATCATATTAATATCGAAAAGGAGTTCAAAATGCCCTTGATATATTAGAAATGGCTTATAAATGTCCGCCTTCCACCTATTGAGTTAAAAAATGAACTTAACGATACTTCTAGGATTTAAAATGTTCTTTTAACAGAATCACGACATGGCATTATTGTTCTTTTATTTAAACATATGGCCTTGATTTATTGGTCCATGTGGATTTTTTACCCAATTTAACGGACCCGACCTGCACATGACTAAACCCAACACCCAAACTGTTTATCCTAACCCATCGATTCCTCCTTCCTTTTCCTGTTGCTCTTCAATTTTCATCTCTCTTTCCATTCTCATTGTTCTTACCACGACTATAATAAGTCAATAACATCATTATCAATGGCCAATAAAGAATAATGTGTGAAATAATTGAGAACAATAGAATAACGGAGAATCAATTTCACATCTTATCTTTCTCATTTTTCAAAACTTACTCCTGGCTATCAAATTGGGAACATAAGAAGATAAGGATCGGAGGCTATAGCTAGTGCAGAAGAGAAGGATCGGAGGGGTCGTAGGGGAAATTGAAGTCTCTAGCACTAGAAGATAAGGATATTAGATGAAAATCAAACTTTTTTTATTTAACCACATACACACTCACACAGTACTATATGTATATGTTACAACTCAGCAATTGTTACAACTCAGCACTCTTAATTAGTGATATTAGCATTAGTTATTTAGCATTAGAGAAGTGGTTAACTATTAATTGTTTTGTATAAATACACGTGTAAATATATTAATCAAAGTAAGAGTTTTCATTCTCTCATAATCTCGAAGCTTCTTCTCTACATTTCTCTTTCGAGGTTCACACATTTGTTCCGCTATTGGAGCTCCTTCTGAGCTCAACTCATGCTGCTACTTCGATTTTGACATGGTATCATAGCTGAGGCTCCGATCTCGACCTCATTCTCGCAGTTTCTCCATGTTAATTCAGTTCTAGCTCGTTCAATTGAAGATTTGTGGTGAGAAATTAGGGTTCATCCCAAATTCAATACTTCTGCTATTTTGACTGCAAATTTACCTCTATCTCTGAAATTCTGTGCTTGAATCATGTATAAAGAAGATGATGTTTTGGATTTGACTAATCCACTTTACATGCACCCGTTTGAGAGTGCCGGGTCTATGTTGGTACCGGTACTTTTTGACGGAACTGAATATAGATCCTGGAGAAGAGGAGTACTGAGGGCTCTCTCTGTTAAAAACAAAGTATGTTTCATCACGGAAAAATGCAAAAAGATGGATTCTAATGCTCTGACCTTTGAACAATGGGAGCATTGCAATGATATGGTCACATCTTGGATTTTGAACTAGCTTTCAAAGGACTTGACAGATAACTTGCAATATGTCAGTGATGCTAAGGAACTCTGGGAGGAATTGGAGGACATGTATGATCAAACTAATGGTGCAAAGCTCTATCAACTTCAAAGGGAAATCAATGATTTAAGCCAAGGAGCTATAGATATTACTGGATACTACACAAAAATAAAAAAATTATGGGAAGAATTAAATACCCTAAATGCACATGCTGAATGTAAGCGTCAGTGCACTTGTGGAGCCAAAGAAAATATGCACAAAGCAGAACAGGATAGGAGACTAATTCAATTCCTCATGGGATTGAACGAGCTGTATATAATGGTGTGAGGCAACATTTTGATATGAATCTTTTGCCTAGCTTGGCACAAGCCTTCTCAATCCTTATTCAAGAAGAAAAGCAGAGGGAAGTAAGGCCTCAGAATCAATTTGTATTGGAGTCTACTTCACTAAATGTGAGTGGTGCAGGCAATAATAATTTTTGGACAAATTACAATCAGAACACTAACACTGGTGGGAACAATGGATACATGGGGGGCCAATTTTCAGGAAAGCCAAGAATGTTTTGTGACATTGTAAAAGGCGAGGACATACGAAGGATAAATGGTACAAACTTCATGGGTATCCGCAAACTAACAATAACAACAAATTCAATAACCAACAGATGTTCAACAACAACAACAATAAATTCAACAACCAACATATGTTCAACAGAGCCAATAAAGGCAAGGGGACTGCGGTAAATGTTTTTGGTACACAACACGATGGGCTGAATATGGGAGAAAATGAAGGTGAATTCCAGTATCATGATCAAAGCATACATAATCTGAGCAAAGAGCAATATGGTCAGTTGTTGAGGTTGCTGGAGAATTTTCAGACTCAATGTGAAAATACAGGAGATGTTTCTGAGAGTGTCAACCTGAACAATGGAGTTGTTAACTTCGCAGGTATTGTGGCATGCTCTCCTTATGTTGAGTGTAATTCACAATCATATGAGTGTTTTGAACCAAATACTAATTCCTGGATCCTTGATTCCGGAGCTACAAATCACATGACCTATAAGAAATCCCTACTAACCAATATTAGAACTTTAGTTTATTGCTTTCTGGTATCACTACCTAACGGATATAAAGTAAAGGTGACACAAATTGGTGAAGTGATTCTTAGACCTAAGTTCACTCTGAAAAAAGTCCTCTATGTGCTTAGTTTCAAATACAACTTAATATATGTGCATTCCTTGACAGTACAACTGATTGTATTGTTATTTTTACCAAATTTGTTTGTCTTATTCTGCAGGCCCCTTCAATGAAGAGGCCTCTGAAGATTGGTAAAGCCAAGAATGGTATGTATTTTCAGTGTTTAGAAGACAACAAGAGTAATTCTGTTTTTAATTCTGCATCAAATAATTCTGTTTCATCCAGTGATTCTGGGTGTCATCTTGTACATAGAGTTTCCAGTCCATCTCATGCATATGTAGATAAGATACATTCTCATTTCATCCCTGTTGTAAATGCCTCAGTTGCGAATAAAGGAAGTGATTGTCCTATGTCCAATTCTGTGGCTGATGAATCCAACAAAAATCGACCGATTTCCGATCATTTACAATTGGTCGATAAAATAATGGTCGCAAACGGGGAGCGACTGAAGTCGGTCGCTATTTTCATTAAATTAAAAACTATTTATATAAATTGACAAAAATCGACCAACTTCGGTCGGTATTTTCATTAAATTAATATTTACACATATGCAACGATTATGTCAATTAAACTCGATAATTTACACTTACATACATATGACTAGCGTTGATGATTTATTCTCAATTGTTCATACTCGAATGCTTGATCGGTGACTAAATAAGAAAATAAATCTTGGAGTTTAAGTGACTAGATGCTCCGGTATAATGAGTGACTAGATGCTCCAAGATGTGTACAATCGACACAGTCTTGAATATTTTATTCTCGATCACCTTATTAGTACTTTGCTCAGATACCTCATTAGTGGATCAATTGAAAATTCAATTATATATATTCGATCAAAACTTACTATAACTGATACAACTTAATTTAATTATAGTAAGTTTTAATCGAATATATATAATTGAATTTTTAATTGATCNGTACTTTGCTCGGATACTTCATCGGTGGATCAATTGAAAATTCAATATTAAGTTATATCCAACTAAATATAAATTATATCCAACATTAAGCTGTATCCAATTATATTAAANGAATAAAATATTCAAGACTGTGTCGATTGTACACATCTTGGAGCATCTAGTCACTCATTATACCTGAGCATCTAGTCACTTAAACTCCAAGATTTATTTTCTTACTTAGTCACCGATCAAGCATTCGAGTACGAACAGTTAAGAATAAATCATCGCGCTAATCATATGTATGTAAGTGTAAATTATCATAAATGAAATAAACGCCTACACTCTATTAAAATCTATTACACGTATACAGATATGAAATGTAATTTATACGAAATTACACGGATGATAAACTTTATATATAATTGATCGAGTTTAATTGATATAGTCATTGTATCCAACATGCTATAATATATATATATATATATGTGTGTGTGTGTGTGTGTGTGTGTGTGTGTCACGACCCAAAATTCACTATAGGTCGTGATGGCGCCTAACATCACCGTCGGGCAATCCAACGGTGCATTATCACATTAGTTATTCATTTTTATTACTTTTGAAATCATAAACTTTAATAAGGAAGGAAATTTACACTTTTAAATCCACGGGAACGTGCAAAAATTATAGTTTATAAAAGAAATGAAAGGCAATGATAATATACAGAACCGTAAGCATCAACTAGTATACCCCAAAACCCGGTATCACAAGTGGATGAGCATTTACTAAGGAGTACAATAATAATACAGCATCTGTGTGGAACGTAAATAAGACAGGATAAAGTAAGTAATACGATGGAGACTCTGTGAGCTGCAATACGTAGCCTGGAATTTGCAACTCACCATAAAGTCCCCTCAGCAGCTGCGCCTATACGCCAAGGTGACCACCAAATAAACATGTCAGATCCTGCACATTTAATGCAGAAGTGCAGCATGAGTACGTAAATCAACGCGTACCCAGTAAGTATCTAGCCTAACCCCGGAGAAGTAGTGACGAGGGGTGGACATAGACACTTACTAGAGGTCCAATAAAGCAATATAATAAATCATAAGCAGATATGAAGCATACGACAATAATGGGGTAAATCTGTAAGTTACATAATCTTCCAAAAATTTCTTTTAATGGTATAAATTTCCCAGTCTTGTATTCTACCTCAACAACTTAGATGTATCAAGTACCGGTATCAAACGGATAAGAAATATGTACCATATAAAATGCCAGGCATAAGTGGAAGGATAATCTCGTGAATATTCGGACTGCCAGCGAAATGACGAACGATTATGCCGACACTACCAGAAATTGGACTCATGGCAACAGTATTGTGGCAACGGTTTTATAACCGTTGCGATACACCGGCTATTGCAACGGTTTAAACCGTTGCGATAGACTTTTGGTTCTATTGTAATACCTTTGCAGCTGAACCGTTGGGAAAGTGAGAAAACCGTTGTCACAGACATTTCTATTGGAACAGTTAAAGTAATCGTTGTTATAGACTTATCTATGGCAACGGTTCTGCGGAAATCATACGTAATGCAACGATTCCTCATTCCCTTATTTTACCTTTTCCAATTTCCCAAAAAAAGGATTCTTTTAAGTCGTTTATATTAAAGGACTAAAAAAGAAATTGACAGTTTTTCTTGCATTCTCGAACACATCGATGATATGAAGATAAACTTGGAAGCTTCTCTCTTTCCAACAATACATTGAAAGTCCGAACGAGTTATCTCCGAAGAACCCAGAAGCGAAGCTCTAAGGTCTAATCTTCAAAGATATGATGAACTGTAAATGAATCTCTCAAGGGGCTCTCAACTCATGAATCTTGTCATTAGTTGCTTGAATCGAAGGGAAGGGAACCTAGAACCTAACATATTGTCCTTGATTTTAAACCTTTTCCAGGTATTTTTCAATTTCTTACTCTGTAAAATATTATTCCATGGTGGAGATTTATGTGTATGTGTTTTTGTAGTTACGGTTTCGAATTTATGTGAATTTTAAAATTTTCCTGTTCTTTAACAGAATTAATCTTCAACCTTCTTTAAGTGTTTCTCTATCTCTAATAATTAGGGTTTCGAACTGCATATCTCTATTGGTCTGTGTGTATGTTTTTGTGTGGGCATACGTTTCTTCCCTTTTTTGTTGCATTTTGATCATATGCGTGTACCTTTAATTTTGTTACTTTTGTTAGGAGTTGTCCTAATTTTCTTACCATATTTGGTTTTCCTATCTCTTGAAGGAAAGGGCAACATATTTTTCATAATTGAATTTTTCTTCTCGTAGAAAGAAATTATAAATCTTCCATATTGTCTAGTCCTTTTTGTTGTAGGGAAAGGTTTTAGACCTCTATAAATTGAGCATCATTCCTTCTCATTTATCAGCATCCACAATGTAGCCATATCGGGTTTGAGAGTCGTGTTTATGGGAGAACTTTACGGGACAAGTGTTAGTGTGTCACTTGTGTTTGCCTCTTCGTGAGGTTGATCTCTCGATATTTTGTACTCTCTTTTAATATAGTGGATTGCTCATCTCCACCGTGTACGTAGGTCAATTGATCGAACCGCGTTAAATGTTTGTGTCTCTTTTGATAGATTTCTATTTTATTTTCTGATTTATAGTCGTTCAAGGTTTGCTTTACTAGCTCCCGCATAACACCTGATTATTTCGGTCCTAACAACTTTTTGGGTTAGTTTGATTTTTCTGTTTTTCTTTGTTCTATTAATGGAAACAGTAGCATTTCTTCCGTTAAAGTTGTTGTTTGGGGTCTGGTTAATTTTCTAAAGCGTAGAGGAGGAGAAAAGGGCGAATAGGGAGCATTATAAGTTGGCTAAGAAAAAGGCAAAGCTAGCAGTTACGGCGGCCAAGACTGCAACTTTTAGTCGTTTGTATGAGGAACTCGAGAGCCGAGGCGGGGATAAGAGGTTGTTTAGGTTAGCCAAGGCGCGTGACTTAGACCAAGTGAAGTGCATCAAGGACGAAGAACGTAAAGTTTTGTTGGATGAGGGGCGTATCCGTCGGAGATGGCAAACCTACTTTCATAATCTCTTGAATGAAGAGGGGGACAGGAGCATTGTACAGGGTGATTTGGAACTCTCCGGGAGTTGTTGTGACTTTGGGTATTGTAGGCGGATTATAGTTGATGAAGTTGAGAGGGCTATGTAAGATGAGCAGGGGCAAAGCGATCGGGCCGGATGAAATTCCGGTGGAGTTTTGGAAGAGCACGGGCAAGACAGGCTTGGAGTGGCTCACTAGGTTATTTAATGTTATTTTTAGAACGAAGAAGATGCCCAACAAGAATGTTCTTTATTTGTTTGATTTTTATCTACAACAGCACAAACCTTCTGCAACTGAAGCTAATAGGACATTTTTTTCCTGCTATAGAGCACATAATTCTGACATTTCATTTAAAGTAGTCTTTACTCTCGCATGCGAAAGTATTAAGGTCATAACAATTTCAATATTGGCCTGCTTCAAGGTTTTCATGTCTCAAAGTTTTTCAACGAGGAGTTCTAGACTTTTTACTAATTAGTTTTATTCACTCGAGTGCGATGAGAACCATTCATTAAGTTAATACATTGGTCATTTTCAAAAGTTCTACTATGCTCATCTCTTATAAGGCTTCAAAATATACATGGCTAAGATAATCTAGTTTCAACAATGTCACAGGGCTTGATAGGATCATATAAATATATTGAGTGGGCTCCTGTTTATTAGTTTTTTGGTTGATTTCTTTTGGAGTATCATTGAGTTATAGAGTTCAAATTGATACACCAGAGAGTAAGAAATTTCAAAGGTTTCTAGTTTTGGTGATATTAATAGAAAATAACTTCTATATTTTGCACCACATATTACAACAACAACATTTTGCACCACATTGTGAATCTCTTTTAATTGCAGAACTGTTTATATCTTTTAATTCTTTTATAAGACCGTCTTTTATATATAGAAAGATCGGCCATTAAGTATAAAGTACAGTAGTATGATTCCTTAGATTAAAATGGATACTACTGTATATAATTAAGCATTGCTTTATTATGATTGACTTGATCCAAATTGTTAAAACTCTAGTTTTTTTAGGATTAATGATCATTTAAACTTGCGGATAACAATGTAATCCTGTTAAATATGCATACATTGAGTTGCCTCCCAGTTCCTAAAAGGATACTGGTTTTTTGCCTATATGTGTTACCTATTTATATTGCCTTTTATTCTGTTGTAGCTGAAGATGATTGACAATGTGCAAGAGGCTGATAGTGGAACTTTTTCCGTTGTGAATTAAGTTTTCGACTCATAAAAATGAAAATTTGTTATTAAACTTCTGTCATTATTCTAGAATTTGTGGAATAAAAGAGCAACATGAGAATTCATTGGTTCATTCCATTGATCTCATTGTATTTTGCATATTTTGGTTATCTCAAATGAGTTTCATACTGTTGGTTATCTTGTATAGTCAGGCTTCATGAACACAAGTGAATCAAGAGAATCATACAGTTATCATAAAATGATATAAGTTGACCTTCTTCATGTTTTTCTTAATATTAAAGATTGTTTGAACGTAACGTCTAGTCAAGTAAAAACAATTAAACATGATTCAGATGTCTTAGAGTGAGGGGTACATCTATTCTCTTACAATGATTGATGTTTTTAGTTTAGCGGGCACTATTCGAGGCAATAAGTAGTAGAATCTTACCTCTGATATAGGACGCTTGATGAATTTGAGGCCAAAAAGGTCAGTATCCATTCAGAGTATTAAAACACCTTTTTTTTGTCATGTTCGAGTTGCTTTTGCATCTTTATTTACTTGGATGAGAAAGTAAGGTCTGAAACTCCTATTTATCACTTAGTATTTTGGATTGAGCACATATGCACTAGAGAGATGTAGATATCTCTATTGGCGTACGTATGTGTTATACGCGATACGGATGAAACACTTCTTTCATTCCTTTTTATGATATACAGTTAACTGCCTATAAAGAATAACAAGCTAAATGGCTTAGACTCTCATTGTACTGTATGTTGCGATTTTGCTACTTTCGAGTATCTCACCTGGAAATGGATCTAACGGAGGAGGTCATGCATAAATTTAACTGATAGATAATTTCTCTGAAGCAGCAGAAAAAAACATCTGTTAAACTAGAAAGGGAGTGATTAATAGTCATTTAAAAGTTTGACAGGAAATACAGTCCATTAGTGAGATTAAGTGTTTAAACTTCATTAAAAAGCTTTACCTGCTTAGCTAAGGCTGCCTGCACAGTAGGAAAAGAGCGACCTGTAGTTATTGAAGCCAAGGAAACCCTCGAGTGAGTTTCTATTTTCTTGCAAGTTATACAGGTTCATGTAGCTAGTGGTTATTTTCCAACATGGAGAACCATAGATAGAGTGGTAAAATCTTCCTCACTAGTAAATGATAGTTTTAATTTTGTGCAAAATTTATTATGACAAACTGTTTAGAAATTTTATACTTTATTATCTGGAGTGCTTACGGCATCAATTAATGGCTCTTAAAACTAATTGGTATATATGTAATGTTTACATGTATAAGAAGAAAAGGTTTCCTTTGAAGTTTAGATTTGAAGTAAAATAATTTTTGGACTACTTGTGAATATATTTTCTGTGAAACTTCTTTTAAATTATTTATTTGTAATCTTTTGTAGGTGAAGCAAATGAACAAAGGATAGATGATAGCAGTGAAGAAGCTTGGTAGTTTTGATTGATCCTTACTAGATTTTTTTAACGTCCTAGGAATCTTTTATGTTTGAACTTTTTGAAAATTTATGTATGTCAATCCTTAAATTGTCAAACATATTGTATATTTTGTTGTTATATATGGATAATACGAGTTGGATTTGCGATGTATATGAATTTAAGTGCATTCTATTTTATTATATAGGCAAATAATTATTTATTGTCAACTAAAAGGGTAAATGGTCACAAGAACAAAGCGTTGCAATAAACCAGAAAACCATTGCAATAGCTAAACGAATCGTTACAATAGTATTAACAAATCGTTGCAATAGCTCCTGATAACCGTTGCAATATGTTGTCCAAACCGTTGCAGTACACTTTGCAACGGGTTCGGAACTGTCCCACTAGACTAAATGACCGTTGCAATTATTAGCATATGGTAGCGGGTCTAACACCGTTGCAATAGATAGTCTATTGCAACGCATTTTGCAATCGTTATAATAACCGTTGCAATAGGTCTACTGGCACGCGATCGGAACGGTTGGTAAATCGTTGCAATAGGTCTACTGCAATGGGTTTGCTATCTATGGCAACGGTTTTTCAACTGTTGCAATAGGCCTATTTTCTAGTAATGGCGAGGTCGTTCGCCCTGATCCAGAATAATGTGTACACTGCCGAGAGTCGAGCGGCACGAACCATAGATGCATCTATTATACTGCCGAGACGTTCCGCCCGCTCCACAAGAAAGGAAGAAAAATATTGAATTTATGAGACACGTGCTTACAATGTAGTACATGAGCACAAAGTTAATATAACCTTTACCGTTTTCTCAAATGACTTGCCAACAACTCAAGGTGATAAGGTTCAGCCTAATATATACACATATTTCTAAGTCAATTTCAATTATAAATTCAATCAATTAAGCTAGCCGAATGAGTATAAATAATTCTAATATTACATGATAAAGTCCTAAGTTTACCTGCACATAAACATGCTTAGGCTACGTACGGACTCCCATCACCTCGTGCGTACATAGCACCCACAACTAGTAGCACATAACAATTACATCCCCTAGGGGGTAGTTTCCCCCTCACAAGGTTAGACAGAAGACTTACCTCGCTCCAAGGTTCCATAACCGAGTCCAACGCCTCTCTAACACCTCAAACCAAATGCCCATCGATCCGAACTAGTCAAACAATCATGAAAACCAATAAACATATATCTCAACATCATGATTAATTAATTTACAACAATTCCCAACTCTGCTCGAAAAGTCAATAAAGTCAACCCTCGGACCCACCTGCCCGAATTCCGAATATTTTCGAAGACAAACTTTATCCATAGCACCACAAACTCAAATATATAATTTATTCCAAATTTCATGTCTAATTTCGTGGTCAAAATCCAAAAATGCCAATTTCTAGGTTTTCTACCAAAATCCCAAATTTCTACTACTTTTCATGTTTAAATCCATATATAAACCATGTATTTAACTCACAATATGCGGGGATTACTTACCTTGACATGGATGATGAAAATCTTCCCTCCAAGAGCTCCAAATATCGCCCAACCAAATGAAAATGTGTGAGAAATAGGCTAAGTCTTGGATTAAAAATACCCCACTGCCCAACGACTTTCGCACCTGCGGACGAATTTGTCTCACCTGCGAGCTCGTTTTTGCGAGACAAAGCTTGCTTCTGCGAAGTGCACTACCCAGTTTCTCCATCGCACCTGCGGCAGAATGTCCGCTTCTGCGCAAACACAGGTGCGAGCCATCATTGCGCTTATGCGCTTCCTATCGCTTCTGCGTTGCCAGAGACCGCATCTGCGATCACACAGGTGCGGGAATTTCTTCGCACCTACGATCACTGCCTTTCCCCTTCCCCAACCGCTTATTCGGCCTTCATCTTGCATCTGCGAAGTCGCATCTGCGAAGTCTCATCTGCGACCAACGCTTCGCAGAAGCGATTGCACCAACAACAGAAAAATCCTAGCAACTTCAACAAGGCTCAAATCGATCTGAACCCCGTCTGAAATTCACCCGAGCCATTCGGACCTTAACCAAATATACCAACACGTCCCAAAATACGATACGAACTTAGTCGAAACCTCAAATCACGCCAAACAACATCAAAACTACGAATCAATGATCGAAATCTTTCTTTAAACTTTGAAATATTCAAACTTCGCCGAACACATACGAATTATACTAAAACATCCCGGAATGACGCCAAATTTTGCGTGCAAGTCGCAAATTACGATACGATCATATTCTAAGGCTTGGAATCCCAAACGGATATCGATAACACCAAAGTCCACTTCAAACCAAACATAAGAAATTCTTAAACTTTCAAAATGCCAACTTTCTACAATAAGTGTCGAAATGCTTTCGGATCACCCGATACTCAACCCAAACATATGCCCAAGTCTGAAATCATCATGCGTACCTATTAGAACCTTTAAATCTCGATTCCGAGGTCGTTTACTCAAAAGTCAAACCTTAGTCAATTCTTCTAACTTAAAGTTTCCGAAATTAGAATTTTCCTTCCGAATCAACTCCGAACTTCCCAAAATTCAATTCTAACCACAGTACAAGTTTTAATACATGAAG
>AWOL01S0125425.1:0-11952 GCA_000715115.1 Nicotiana otophora | reverse complement strand
CTTCCAAATAAATATTTTGAATATAATTCTTTCAATTAAAAAGTCACCATGTGACACCTCATTTCAAAATCATCAAAATAAGGGTCTCAGTCCATTTTTCATATTTTTCATAAATACGGGTCTCAGCCCATTTTTTATATTTTCCGTAAATACGGGTCTCAGCCCATTTTCATATTTTCACGGCACCTCGTGCCCATAATTAAATCATCATATTTTCCTGGCACCTCATGCCCTCATTTCATATCACAACTGCACGTACAATTCACGTGCCAAATATCATTATCATTTCATCACAGTACCTCGTGCTCACATTTTATATCACAATTGCACGGACAATTCACGTGCTAATATCCCCATCTCATATCAAAATTCACGGTACCTCGTGCCCACATTTTATTTTATAAACTGCCTGACAATAGCCACAGGCTCCCAATTTCAACATAAATTAGATTATTATCAATTTACTAACAACAAGACAAGTTGCACAAGGTATAAAAATAAAAACAAAAAAATCACAACATCACATGAAAATTGTCAACACTACAACCAACATCATCACATATCGTCCCTGACAATAGCCACCCTTATCGCTCTTATTGCCATCCTTATCGCTCATATTGCCACCCTTATCGCTCCTATAGCCACCCTTATCGTTCCGCCCAGACAATATCAATAGCGAACAAACACAATAGTAAAATGCCACCCTTATAACCACATAACTTCAATGGTGACATGCCACCCTTATCTCCCTAAAATAGCAACTCACACAACATAATAATTTACACGGGAAATTATCACAACATAACAAAAATTAATTCATATCACAATTTGCCCAATGGCCACAACCAAATTTCAAAGCTACAACCAAGTCAATTAATTTCATAGCAAATAGCCAAATGATCCACACAATGTGTACAACACCCAAAAACAATCAATAGAGATAGAAATTACTCAACATAAAGCAAAGTCTTCATAAAAGATCAAATTTTCAATAATTATATAAACACCTCTTTTTAAACTCATTTAATTAATTATTTGCAGAGGGGAAAATCCAAAATAGAATTAAATTCCTATAATTATCAAGCCAGCAAATTTACAAAATTTCATAAATAATCAAATAACAATCACATCACATTATTATATAACAACAGAGTCAACAATAAGGGTTTAGGCACGACAAGTAGATGATTAAATATATGCCAACCATTATTCAATTACTACACAATATGTTCAAGACTTTAACTCCATAAAATTTGCACATATAAACCAAGTACGTACTCGTCACCTCGCGTACATGATTTTTAATTACCCAAGTTGCACATAAGACTCAATGCCTAAGGGGAATTTTCCCCACTCGAGGTTAAGCAAGACACTTACCTTTTGAAGTTAGGCCGATATTCCAAAATAGCCTTCTTGCTTGATATGACCTCCGGGCCGTTCAAATCTATCCAAATTAATTGTATAACTTCATTAAAATTCATAGGAAATAATTCCGGATAATAATATGTCGACTTAAAAATTTATTCCAAAAAGTCAACAAAACTCAACGCGGGACCCGCCTCTCGAAACCCGACATAATTTTCATGAAATCCGAACACCCATTCCGATAAGAGTTCAACCATACCAATATTATCGAATTCCAATAACAAATCGCTTAAATTTTCGTTTTTGGAAGATTTTACAAAAATCTTGATTTTTCTTCCATTAAATCCGAATTAAATGATGGATTCAAAGATATAATCATGGAAATTAATCAAAACTGGATAAGAATCACTTACCCCAAACACCCACGCAAGAATCTCTCCAAAAATCGCCTTCTATCGAGCTCCCAATTTGATTTTGAGTTATGAACTCAAACCCCCATTTTTGGGACTTTTAATTATGTCCAGATACACCTGCTTTACGTTCGCGAAGGCCAAAATTCAGCTACCTCAAATCCTTTTTTTCGTCCGCGTGACAAGTTTCACGTTCGCGAAGGCCAACTGCTTCTGCCCCATCATTTCCTCTTCACGTTCACGAAGTCCTCGTCGCATTCACGATGACCAGCTGACCAACTCCTTCGCGTTCGCGTTGCCTGGGCCGCGTTCGCGAAGGCCAAACGACCCCAGGCCCCTATCTTCCTTTTCTTCTTCGCGTTCGCGTTGCCTGGGCCGCATTCATGAAGGCTTGCCCTGCTGCTTCTTCGCGTTCGCATTCACAGCTTCGCGTTCGCGAAGAACCAATCGTCAGCCCCTCAAACTCCTCTTCGCGTTCGCGTTGCCTGGGCCGCGTTCGCGAAGGCCAAACGACCCCAGGCCCCTATCTTCCTTTTCTTCTTCGCGTTCGCGTTGCCTGGGCCGCATTCATGAAGGCTTGCCCTGCTGCTTCTTCGCGTTCGCATTCACAGCTTCGCGTTCGCGAAGAACCAATCGTCAGCCCCTCAAACTCCTCTTCGCGAACGCGGGACTCCCTTCGTGTTCGCGAAGAAGGAAACTAGACTTCAGCAACAACAGTCCAAACAACACCAATTTGGTCCGAAACACACTCGAGCCCCTCGGGACCCCGTCCAATCATGCTAACCAGTCCCATAACATATCACGGACTCGCTCGAGGTTTCAAATCACATCAAATTATGCCAAAAATACAAATCGCACCACAAATCGAACTTATGAATTTCAAAAACTTCCAACTTCTAAAACGCGTGCCGAAACCTATCAAATCAACCCGGAATGACGTCACATTTTGCAAGCAAGTCCCAAATAACATAATGGAGCTGTTCCAACTCTCGGAATTGCATTCCGACCCCGATATCAAAAAGTCAACCTCCCAGTCAAACTTTCCAAAATTTTGAGTTTCGCCATTTCAAGCTTAATTCCACTACGGACCTCCAAATAATTTTCCGGACACGCTCTTAAGTCTAAAATCATCATACGGAGCTAACGGAACCGACGAAACTCCATTCTGGAGTCGTCTTCATACAGTTCCAACTACGATCAAAATCCTAAGACTTAAGCTCCCTCTTTAGGAACTAAGTGTCTCAAATCACTCCGAATCATCCGTAATTCAAACTCGACGACACACGCGGGTCATAATACATATTGCGAGGCTGCTCAAAATCTTAAGTCACTGAACGGGGCATAAATTCTTAAAATGACAAGGTGGGTCGTTACGTCCCTACTAGGACATAGGCCGTTGCATCCGATTCTGTTATCACAAGTATTATTCTGGTCTGTCATAGAGATGCATAGATCTTATTTAATCCAGGCTCCACTTATTCTTATGTTTCATCTTATTTTGCCCTATATTTGGGTGTATCCCATGATTCTTTGAGTTCTTCTGTTTATGTATCTACACTCGTGGGTGAATCTATTATTGTGGATCGCGTGTATCGGTCATGTTTAATTGTTATCAGTGGTTTTGAGACCAGAGCTGATTTATTCTTGCTCAGTATGGTGGATTGCGATATTATTTTGGGCATGAACTGGTTTTCACCCTATCACGCTATTCTTGATTGTTACGCCAAGACGGTGATGTTGGCTATGCTAGGTCTACTGCGACTAGAGTGGAGAGGTACCTCGAATTATGTTTCTAGTAGGGTTGTTTCATTTCTTAAGGCTCAACGAATGGCTGAGAAGAGGTGTGATGTGTATCTAGACTATGTGAGAGATGTTAGTGATGATACTCCTACCATGGAGTCAGTTCCTGTAATAAGGGATTTTTTTGATATATTTCCAGCGGATCTTCCAGGTATGCCACCTGACAAGGATATTGACTTTGGCATTGATTTGTTACCAGGCACTCATCCTATTTCTTTTCTACCATATCGTATGGCCCTAGCAGAGTTGAAAGAATTAAAAGAACAGTTACAGGAGTTGCTTGATAAGGGTTTCAATCGGACCAGTGTATCACCTTGGGGTTCTCCTATCTTATTTGTGAATAAGAAGGATGGTTCTATACGGATTTGTATTGATTACCGTCAGTTGAAAAAGGTTACAGTAAAGAACAAGTATCCATTGCCATGTATTGATGACCTATTTGATCAGCTTCAAGGTGCCAGGGTATTTTCTAAAATTGACTTGCATTCAAACTATCATCAGTTGAAGATTCGGGAACCAGATATCCCAAAGGCTGCTTTTAGTACTCGGTATGGTCATAGTGATATCCTTGTAATGTCATTTGGGCTAACCAACGCCCCAACAACATTTATGCACTTAATGAATAGTGTATTTTATCCCTATCTTAATTCTTTCATCATTGTGTTTGTTGAAGACATTCTAGTGTATTCTCGGAGTTAGGAGGATCATGAGCAGCACCTGAGGACTGTGCTTTAGACTTTGAGAGAAAAGAAGTTATATGCCAAATTTTCAAAGTGTGAATTCTGTCTTGATTCAGTGGGATTTTTGAGCCATATAGTTTCATGTGAGGGGATCAAGGTAGATCCGAAGAAGATTGAGGTAGTGCAGAGTTGGTCCAGACCGTCCTCAGCTACGGAGATCCAGAGTTTCCTGGGTTTGGCAGGGTATTATCGCTGATTTGTAGAGGGTTTCTCTTCTATTGTTGCACCTATGACCAAATTGACCCAGAATGGTGCTCCGTTCAGGTGGACCGAGGAATGTGAGGAAGGCTTCCAAAATCTCAAGACAGTTTTGACTACAGCTCCAGTATTGGTTTAACCTACAAGTTCAGGGTCTTATACTATGTATTGTGATGCGTCACGTATTGGTCTCAGCACAATATTGATGCAAGACGGTAGGGCGATTGCCTATGCGTCCAGACAGTTAAAGGTACATGGGAAGAATTATCTTGTCCATGACCTTGAGTTAGCAACTATTGTTCATGTCTTGAAGCTTGGCGGCATTATTTGTACGGTGTCCATTGTGAGGTCTACACCGATAACCGAAGTCTACAACATCTATTTAAACAAAAGGATCTTAATTTATGGCAGCGGAAATGGTTGAAGTTGCTTAAGAATTATGATATCAACATTGTCTATTATCCCGGGAAAGCCAATGTAGTGGCTGATGCCTTGAGTCGTAAGGCGGAGAGTTTGGATAGCTTAGCATATTTACCGGTAGTAGAGAGGCCTTTAGCCTTGGATGTTCAGGCCTTAGCCAACCAGTTTGTCAGGTTGGATATTTCCAATCCAAGACGAGTTTTGGCTTGTGTGGTTTCTCAGTCTTCTCTTTATGATCATATCAGAGAGCGTCAGTACAATGACCCTCATCTGCTTGTCCTTAAGGACACAGTGCAGCACGGTGATGCCAAGGAAGTCACTATTAGAGATGACGGTGTATTACGGATGCAGGGCAGGCTATATGTGCCTAATATATATGGTTTGCATTAGTTGATTCTCCAAGAGGCTCACAGTTTATGGTACTCCATTTATCCGGGTGCTACAAAGATGTATCAGGACCTGGGACAACACTATTGGTGGAGGCGGATGAAGAAATACATAGTGGAGTATGCAGCTCGGTGTATCAATTGTCAGCAGGTAAAATATAAGCATCAACAACCGGGTGGATTGCTTTAGAGGTTAGAAATTTCGGAGTGTAAATGGGAGCGGATCACTATAGATTTCGTTGTTGGGCTTCCACGGACTCAACGGAAGTTTGATGCAGTTTGGGTGATTGTGGATAGGCTGACCAAGTCAGCTCATTTCATTCCTGTGATGGCTACCTATTCTTCCTAGCAGTTGGCTCAAGTCTATATTCGCGAGATTGTCAGACTTCATGGCATACCAGTATCTATCATCTCTGACCGGGGTACATAGTTTACCTCATGGTTTTGGAGGGCTGTACAGCGAGAGTTGGGTACTCATGTGGAGTTGTACAACATTTCACCCTTAGACAGACGACAGTCCGAACGCACTATTCAAATATTGAAGGATATGCTTCGTGCGTGTGTGATAGATTTTAGGGGTGCTTGGGATAAGTTCTTACCACTTGTGGAGTTTTCTTATAACAACAGTTACCAGTCGAGCATTCAGATGGCTCTGTATGAGGCCTTATATGGTAGGCGATGCCGATCTCTAGTAGGTTGGTTCGAACCGGGCGAAGCTAGACTATTGGGTACAAACTTGGTTCAAGATGCCTTGGAAAAAGTTAAATTGATTCAGGATCGACTTCGTACAGCCCAATCTAGACAGAAGAGTTATGCGGATTGGAAGGTTAGTGATGTTGCATTCATGGTTGGTGAGCGGGTCTTACTCCGGGTTTTGCCTATGAAGGGTGTTATGAGGTTCGGAAAGAAGGGCAAGTTGAGCCCTAAGTATATTGGGCCTTTTACGATTCTTGAAAGAGTTGGAGAGGTGGCTTACAATCTTGCACTACCACCTAGTCTCTCTGCACTTCATCCGGTATTCCATGTTTCTATGCTCCGGAAGTATCACGGCGATCCGTCTCATATGTTAGACTTCAGTTCAATTCAGTTGGACAAGGATCTATCTTATGTTGAGGAACCAGTGGCTATTTGGGATAGGCAGGTTCGAAAGCTGAGGTCAAAGAACATTGCTTATGTGAAGGTTCAGTGGAGGGGTCATTCGGTCGAGGAGGAAACTTGGGAGACCGAGCAGGATATGCGCAGCCGTTATCCTCATCTTTTCACCACTTCAGGTATGTCTCTATGCTCGTTCGAGGACGAACGATTATTTTAAGAGGGGGGGATGTAACGATCTGACTAGTCGTTTTAAAAGTTGTAGACTTTTTCCCCTATTTACTGCTCATTCTGCACTTTAAAACTGTTATGTAACTTGTCGGGGTAGTCGGTTCGGGTACGACGATATTTTTAGAATAAATTGGAAAACTTAGTTCCAAAGTTTAAAACTTAAGTTGAAAAGGTTGGTTGGATGTCGACCTATGTGCAAACGACCCCGGAATAAAATTTTGATGATTCCAACAGCTCCGTATGGTGATTTTGGGCTTAGGAAGTGTGTTCGGAATTTTATTTGGAAGTCCGTAGTTAAATTAGGCTTGAAATGGATAAAATAAGAAATTTAAGTTTGGAAGTTTGACTGGGGAGTAGACTCTTTGATATCGGGATCAAAATCCAGTTCTGAAAATTTTCATAGCTCCGTTATGTTATTTATGACTTGTGTGCAAAATGTCAGGTCAATCGCACTTGATTTGATAGGGTTCGGCATCGAATGTGAAAGTTGAAAATTCTTAAGTTTCATTAAGCTTGCATTTGGGTGTGATTTGTGATTTTAGCATTATTTGATGTGATTTGAGGATTTGACAAAGTCCGTATAATATTTTAAGACTTGTTGGTGTATTTGGTTGAGGTCCCGAGGGCCTCGGGTGAGTTTCGGAAGATTAACGGATCATTTTCGGACTTGGGAACAACTGAAGGATTTCTAGTGTCCAGCTCTGGTTTCCTTCTTCGCGTTCGCAAGAGAGGTCTCGCGTTCGCGAAGAGGAAAGTTGGGCAGACGAGAAATTTCTCTTCGCGTTCTTGAAGGGTGATGGCAGTGTTCATCAAAAATGCGTGAAAGCGTTCGCGTTTGCCTAGAAGGGCGAGGCCAGGCTGGGGGATTGGGCATTAAAGCTTCGCGTTTGCGAAGCAGGGATCGCGTTCGCGAAGGCCAAGTTTGGTAAGGCATCTCGTTCGCGAGTGGACCCTCGCGTTCGCGAAGAGGAATATTGGGCAGCACTTTTTTGTTCTTCGCGAACGCGAGGCACTGACCACGTTCGCGAAGAAGAGACCATTGGACAGAGAGTTTAAATTCAGAAAATGAGACGATTTTCCGGAGATTTTCAGAAAAAACATTGGGGTAAGTGTTCTTAACTCAATTTTGGTTAGATTACCCGAATCCATCATTATTCTTATCATTTAATTGGTGAATTAAATTGAAAAAGTTTGAAAACCCTATTGGATAAATTTGAGAATTTGAGGGTCGAATTGTTATCGGAATTTAGTAATTTTGGTATGGTTAGACTCGTGGTTGAATGAGCGTTCATATTTCGTAACTTTCGTCGGATTCCGAGACGTGGGCCCCACAGGCAATGTTTGAGTTAATTTTGGATTTTTATTTGAAAAATATAGTATTTTCTCATGGAATTGATTCTATAATTTTTGTTGACTGTATCAAATTAATTATGACTAGATTCGAGTCGATCGTAGTCAGAAAATTGAGGAAAATGCATACTACTTGATTAAATTGGAGCAAGTCGAGGTAAGTGACTTGTTTAACCTTGTGTGGGGGTAATTTCCCCTAGGATTGGTATTGATGTGATAATTGTAATGTGATGAAAGTCGCGTACACAAGGTGACGAGTATATGCACGGGCTAAATGTGAAAGATTATGTTTTTAGATTGTGTAGATCACTGTTGCATATTAATTAAATTATTTTATCTTGTTATTTTCTTTATCATTGATCTGATTTATATACTTTAAATTTGTTTGACCTTCTCCTGCTAATTATTTTTACCGTTTTAGGTGAAACTGAGTTTCTTTTATTCTGTGCATTATTTGAAGGTGGAATTTCTTTAATTTAGATATTATTAATATGAAGTATTTGATATTCTAAATTTGGAACTGAGGCAACATATTAAAAAAATTAAATATTATTTTTGCTGAGTTATTTATTTTCCGAATATTTTGTGAGATTTTTGTACTCATTGTGATTGAGTCGTGAGCTCCCTGTTGTGGAAACTATTGTTGATGTTGTTTATTTTGGCAAATTAAAATATTTTGGGCACTTGAGGTGCAAATTATGATATATTGTGATATTGATACACATGCGATGGTATAAGGTCTGGGTGTTGAAACGCATGCGGTGAGATAAAGGTGGCTTGATACGTGATAACTAGGGGTTTTAGCCTATTATTTATTCTCTTTTGGTTAGGTTTTGGATCAAAAATTTGTAAAGGTATTCCCGAAAACTAACTTAATGTGTTTGCTTGCAGGGTTTGGTCAAAATGAGGCAAAGAAGCAATAATCAACTCATGAAGGAGTCAAACCTGCACGAATCCAAGGCTGAGACTAGAGCGCTGAGAGCTGCAGAAAAGCGCGGCCGCGTAAGGACCATCGCTGAGGCGGCCACTATTCCGTGGTCCGCGAAAGTAGATTCAGAGAATCTGCTTTGAGTACTAAAATCACCGATGACCGCGTTGGAAAGACGCGGCCGCGAAATCTTTGGTGCGGCCGCGAAGGGAATTCCGCTGAGAGCGCATCTTGAGGTTCAGAGACCGTGCAAGTCAGGCTTAACTGAAGAATGCGGTCCGCGTCCAAATTACGCGGCCACGATGGAAGCACACGCGGACGCGGTTGAAATTACGTGGTCCGCAAAATCAAGCCCAATCCAAGCCCAGTATTGAAGAAACGTGGACCGCGCTCATTATTACGCGGCCGCGAAAGCTCAAGCGCGGACGCAGTCAGAATTACACGTCCGCGAATTCTCCACAGGGGCATTTTTTTTCGAAAATTTCAACCTAGTATAAATAGATCCTTTTATCAATTTTAGGTTAAGTTTTGTTGAGCAGACCACGTGAACAACTAGTTTTTCCCTTTTTGGGCAATTTTAGAATAGATTTACCTTCAAACTTTAGATTTTCATATTGTACATTAATATTATTGCTTATATTTCATCTTTATCTTTGATTTCTGCTGCTATTTTGAGTAGCTAGACCCCATAGCTAGGGTTTTGACCCAACCCTAGTGTGGGTATTTAATGGGTCTTGAATTTTAGGGCTTAATTGTTATGGGTTAGTGATATTTAGCCTAATTTATACTAAAATTGTAGAATTAGTGGTTGCAAACACTGATTCACGCCTTTATGAGTTAATCTCTTCTTGAGAAAGAGGGACTATGTCTAGGAAAATTAGGCTAACAAGAAATTGGGGTGAACTCAAGAGATTGATAGCCCCAATTAAAGGGTTAAACCTAGATATAGTAATACCCGACTTGAGCAAATTTCACTTGTATTGTATGAACACATATTTGGGCTTGAGAAAGCCAAATCCGGCAAAGTCACCCAAACTACCGAGAGGTATAGAGTGAGAATTTATGTGTGATGGTTATATCACGACCCCAATCATAACAAGCTTGTCCTATATTCTTGATACCCATTAGATACTCACCTAGGAGGAAGTCACTTCCCTAGTGCCTTTTAACACTTGAAAACTTTCACTAAAAATATTGTACTTAGCTTACACTCAGCATACTATAGTATAAAATTAGAATAGGATCAATCGCAACAATGTTTGGAAGTGAAATTAGGAACAACACGCACATCTAGATTAGTTAATACCCAACTCCAAACCAAATTAACTCCCTGTGGAAATCGATCCCGACCTCGTTGGATAAAACTGCATCGACCATCCTCGCTACTCTATAGTGGTGTAGGTTTGGACTCGATCAATACGCGTGGCTATTAGAGGAACTACTAGAAGTCATGCGGTATGATAAGGGTGGCTAAAACGCGGGATGCTATTTCGGAAAAAATATTTTTCTTTAAAATTAAATATGAAGGCTCCCGCGGTGATATAAAAAAATGAGATATTGTAAATTTATTTATGATTTGGGACTACGAGGCGGTACCACAGGAGTGCCCTTGTTGATATTGATTTATGGCCGTAGTTGCCTTTGATTATTGTTGTGATTTTCTTAAAGTTGAAAGAAATTCTGTTTTGTTTTCACGAGGTATTATTTGCCATTATTTTGTGTAATTAAATGGTGACATACTATTTGATTCATTTCCATTGCCATTTTATTTTATTATATTGTTAAACATTTTACCATGCCATTATTATTTTTCAGTAGGGCCTGACCTGACCTCGTCACTACTCTACCGAGATTGGGCTTGACACTTACTGGGTACCACTGTGGTGTACTCATACTACGCTTCTGCATATTTTTTTGTGCAGATCCAGGTACATCCTACCAGTCCAGACATTAGAGAGCTATCTGTGTACGGAGACTTTGAGGTATATCTGCCAGCGTCCGCAGACTCCGGAGTCCCCTTATATCATTATTATGTTTCTTCCTTATTTTCCTTTGGCCATGATATATATAGATACATTGAGGATAAATTCTTACAAGCTTGTGACTTATTTCTACCGGGTTTTGGGAGTTGTAATTATGTGAATTGCAGATTTATTTATTTCATATTTCAATTGTTATTGCGCATTGATAGACTTACCTAGTCTTAGAGACTAGGTGCCATCACGGCATCCTACGGAGGGAATTTGGGGTCGTGACAGTAAGGAAGAGTGTAATACATGAAGGGTGATGTCGTGCCATTGAGAGTGTAAAGCACTAAGGGTGATACCGTGCCATTGAGAGTTTAAAGCACGAAGGGTGATGCCGTGACATTGAGAGTATAAAAGCACGAAGGGTGTTGCCATGCCATTTCATTTATATTATCAGGTGAGGATGAGAGTAAAAGTATGAAAAGTGATGTCGTGCCATTATTTTTATATTATTATATATTCATGGCACGAAGGGTGTTTCCATGCAGGCGAGGATAAGAGACATACATTATATTGTGATATCTTTTCGTTGTGTATTTATTCAGGCCTTTATCTTAAGATGTTATTGTGCACCTAGGTTTTCTATGTGACCTGTAGTCGTTATTTCTTACTGTGTGCCTCCCACTTTAGTTCCTTTATTGTTATTGACTTATCTCCAACCTAGTTGGTATTGTAATATGTATGGACGGTGAGAAAGAGATAAATACACGAAGGGTATTTCCATGCTAATTGATTTGATCTATATTGAAATTGGGAGCCTGTGGCTATTAACAGGCGGATTATGCTATGTGGGATCGAGTTGCACGCCACAACAGGTATGATTAATGTTATATGGGATTGGGTTGCACGCCGTAACAAATATGAAGATATTGGCACGAGGTGCCGTGGAAATATGAAAGTGGACTAAGACCCGTATTTTATGATTATGAGATGAGGTGACAGAAGGTGACTTTTATTCGAAGGATATTATTTGAAAGAGTTATATTCGAAAGACATTTATTTGAA
>AWOL01S0125411.1:0-10551 GCA_000715115.1 Nicotiana otophora | reverse complement strand
ATAACAAAAATTGAAGAAGAAACCTATAGAAATTAGAGAACAAAATAGGTTTTCAAGTACAACTTGTACAATTTACCTTGATTTGGTTGAGAAGACCGGCCAAAGCCAGCAATTGTTACAATTGTTGTTTCAAATAAAGAATACTTTTATCTTTCAAAATAGACTTTTATCATTGATCCAGTGATTGCGTTTTAGTAGTAGTAGTAGTACTACTACTACTACTATTATTATTTATAACTTAGTCAGAAAGATTGACAGAATCTAAAGTCCTTGTAGAAATAAAATTCAATTCTCAAAGTGACTACTTCTTTACTCCACATTCTAGAAGGAACCAACCAAAAGTGGCGTTTAATGGCAAGGTAAATAAATATCACAGCATAACTCTGTCACTTCTTCATACATTTTGCAGGCAAGAAGGCTTTCGATCACAAAAACCATACTGCAAACTAATTAAGCTTAAGAAAACCCAATGAGACTCTCTTTTCCATAATATTATCCTCGAAAAATATTTTCTTTAATGATTATGGTTGACAATGTTAACCATAACCTTGGAAAATATTTTACACCGCAAAGGGAAGAAACAACTTTAATCCCTAATGGGCCTAATTTACTTTCCATTCTCTCTTATTCATATTATTTACTCCTAGTACCATTTTCTATTTATTACCAAACAATGCAGGTCATGTTCAGCTTTCACTTGGTCTACAAAAATTAATAATTCAAGTTAATTAAACACATGAATACATTTTTCACAAAGAAAAAGGGAACATTTTAGCCTGAAATAAGAATACAGAATCAGAATCTAAAATTTGAAGTCTATGGGTTACTGCCATAATTTCAAGTTAATATATAATTAGATATTTATAAATATTTAGAGAATTTCTTAAAAGAAATACAGTGCCAGTAACAACAGTCTAGATCCGCCGCTGTAAGAATGCATTGGGATGAAGGAACTCACTGGATCATCAACATTCATCTGCTTTGACGGCTTTACAACTCTTTTCTTTTTGAGAATTTTACTGAAATACTGATTTCTTTTTCTTGTGTTGGCCATTTGCCTTTTGTGTTATCTTGGAGCTTCCCGTATTGCTCTGACTGATGTTTTTTTTTTGCCTTTTTTGTGTCTGTCTTTGGAACGAGCTTCATCTTCTCTATTTCTTCGCTTGAAAAAATTTGCCTTTTTTGTATGGCGTCTTTAACGCCCCCTGTTTTCCCAAATTATTAAGCTACGGTTTTATTCCATTTCTTTACGGCTTGTTTAGATAGCTGTTACATATTTTATTGTATCGTATTGTTACTTTAAATACGATATTTATTTTTATTATTTCTTAAATTTTATTGTATCGTGTCGTTAAATTCGTCGTTACGTAATGACGAAATGTGTCACTTTATGTAACGACCAATTTGGTGTGGTTGCGTCGTTATATTGTCTTTTTCTCTCATTTCACCCTTCATTATTATTAAATAATTTTATTTTATTATTTACCCTACCTTTTTATATAATAAATATACCCCGTATCATAATTTTTTTCACAATATTACAAGTTTATCCTTCATATTACTAGTGCGTGATATCATGAAACAACAACAAACGTACAATCTATCCAAATATTGTATTCATGAAACAATACAATACAATACAATACATTACATTATGAAAACGATGTGTAACAACCATCCAAACAAGCTGTTAGGCATAAATGGCTAGTAATAAGAATGTTTATAATTCTTTATTTTAACTTTGAATAGTATTAAATTTTTGCACTATCCAATTTTGGCACAGAAGAATGACATCTCATTAGGGTATTCCTCGATCGGTACGGTATGGTTGTTTACCCGTAAAACGGTATAATTGAATTTATATGTGATTTCTAGACAAGTAAACTAATTTGATCCTCAAACAATGCAATAATTGAAGAAAGGTACAATACTTAGCCTTAAAATATAGATGAAACAGCATAGATGACAGTTCCGAGAATAAAGTTTTCGGGCACAACAATGATGAAATCAAAAAGCGAGAAAGTAAGATTGTATTAAGCTTTGTATAGAATGTAGTGTAAGTTTAGCCCGAAAAATCGTATCACATACAATTACAACTGAGCTCATTATTTATAACTATGAAGAAAGTCCTAGGGTCGTACCCTTCTTTAATGTCAATTATGAGGAGCATTAATGAAGACGTACGGTGACCATAAATACCAAATCCCTTATAACAGGTAACTGCTCTTAATGCCATGAACATTCTCTATTGAATGCTACCGGGAAAAGAGCATTTATCACATCTTTATGAGCATTATTCTTCCCGGTGACTAACGAAACATCCGTCTTCAATCTTCAGTCCTCCCTCGTCTTTGGTTCCACGTATCCCTTTCTCGGATGGCCACGTGCCATAACATATTTTACCCAATACAGATAGTCCCACTACTTTTCGGTGACATAACTTTGTGTTACCGGAAATTACTATAATTCCCTTTGAAGACTTCTGATGGTCGATTAGACGCCTATCTCTCCGCATTTAATTCTCCGAACACGCGTCTTCCCATGATTCTGAACGTATTTTGCCAATTATTGAGGTAATCCTGGCTAAGAATTTAGCCGCCAAAACTTTTACTTATACGTATCAACTTCCACTCATATACTTCATAACTTTTCCAACTTCCTTCATCTAATCTTGCATATTGTTTCTTCATCTTTTTCCTAATTCTCTTCAAACGACAAACTCTTTCTTTCCTTCAATGGCCTCTTCTTCAAAACATATCGGTTCTTCAAAAAGCAAGAACAAAGCCGAGGACTTTACTCCCCCAACAATGGGCTCCATCATCCCTATAAGTCTTATTACCACAAAAGACTTTGAAGAGAAATTCCTTATTGCTAATTCTCGTACATGGGTCGTTAGTATGTATCCTTCTTCCATACGCCCTTCGAGCATTCCTGCTGTGAAGGAAGACTATCATTGCCATCACTTAGAAATTATCGCTCCCGATCTGTCGGAGCGAGTCACCCTTCCCAAGGAGGGTTTTACATATGTTTACATGCATTCCTTTACTTTGGGTGCATTTTCTTTGAGCATGGAACTTGATTCTATGATTGCGGAGTTTTTCCTCCGCTACCAAGTATGTTTGGCACAAGTAAGTCCTTTCGTGTGGAGGACGGTTGTTTGCATTCGGCGTATGTACCAAGAAACTGGAGAGGAGCTAACCTTAGCTCATATGATGAATCTATATGCTCCCAAAATCTTTCGCGGGGAATGATAAACCTCTGCAAGCATGATCACCATGCTTTGTTGTCTAGCATAGATGATGACAATGATCATGGGTGGATGGAACGGTTTGTTGCAGTAGCCACCAACGACATCATTCCGGCAGCGACTTCATCCTTTTTGGCCGCTTGGAACCGCACTTGTAAGCTCTTTGTTTAGTATTTCTTTTTACTAAATATTTTTCTGTAGCCATATTGATCCTCCATCCTTCATTTGTTTCAGCAACTCGATGGATCCCACTGGTGATCGAAGCTTTGGACCGATGGGTACAAAAGATCTTGGACGTTACGACGCCCGAGACTTGCTTGTGAAAAGAACTGGCCCCTAAATACGGGTGGAAGGCCAAGAATCATGGCAACTCAAACTCATCTTATTTCAATTTTTCATGTAAAGAACCTGATTGGTCTCTTCTAACCTGTCTTTGAAACCCGCGGGCTCTGTTGATGTTCCCGAGGAGGATGTTTTGGCTTATCCTGCTGATGTAGCGATACTGTTTCAGGAGGCGCTTACTCGAATAGGTGGCTCCAGGCCTGCTTTGAGAACAAATGTTTCTTTATGGAGTCCCCAGTTGGAAGACAAACAATCAAAGAGAAGACGCTCCTCTACAGACGGGAAAAGAATAAGAGAACGAGGATCGATGCCCCCGAATCATCTCCAATAGCGATAGTGATTGGCGCTCCTTCTGGTCCTGTCATAGATACTGTGACGATTGACGATGATTAAGAAGCTAGTGATGAGGGAGCTTCTCTACATAGAAGACAACAATCCTCATCATCCCAACAGGATGCTCGACCTGTTGAGAGAGGTGCACCAACCGAGGACGATGCCTCGGCACTTTGGGGAGAGTTTGATTTGGTAGATAATGTCAACTCCCATTTTCAGGCCCCAATTGTTGTGCCCGGTACTGCGGGGCTGAGTACCGGGTCCTTACCATCTTTGGTTGGCGAGCATCCAACAACCAGTACTGCATTTGATGTAGTTGCTTCTCACTCTTCAACTCCATCAGCTTCATCTCCATCTTTACAAATACCAGCAACTTCTACATCACTTCCATCTTCATCCACTCCTCCACGAGCAATTGCTACATCACCTCCACTGGCCGCACATGACCATGAAGAAGGTTTTTGTCTTCACAGTCCCCAGTTCATGGGATTTTGTGGCAAAATTATGCTGCCCATTCTGAAGATCCACAAAG
This sequence comes from Nicotiana otophora, assembly GCA_000715115.1. Taxonomy (NCBI): domain Eukaryota; kingdom Viridiplantae; phylum Streptophyta; class Magnoliopsida; order Solanales; family Solanaceae; genus Nicotiana; species Nicotiana otophora. The sequence continues at coordinate 6,097 of AWOL01S0125411.1, read as the reverse complement.
GAGGAGGAACGTTACTCTTTCGATCTCTACCGGATGCAACTTGCTATCCCGGCCAGTGGAGCTTGGTAATTATCTGAAGCCTTTGGCTTCAAAGAAAGTTTGGAAAAAGATTCAGGCACTCCCGGGAGAGTGTTTGTTGAACAACGTCATGCACAATGCTGCAACGGTACACTTCTTTCTTCCTTTATTACTTCTTCTATTTTTGGGTGTAAGCATATCCTGAATTTTACCATTCTTACTTTCTAGGCCAATTTTCTGGCTTCCGAGGGCCTTCAGAGGTTGATTCGTGAAAAGTAAGAGATTACCTCTGCACGGGATCAGCTTTTGGCAGAGCAACATGTCGCTCGCCTTTCGGAATTGGAAGCCAAAGTTGCTGAGGCTGTTATATTAGAAGCTCGTTTGCGGCAAAGTGAGCAAGAAGTGGTAACCCTTATCCAAGAAATTGGTCCCGTGAGGGTTAGATTTAACGAAGCCAAGGCCAAATAGGTTGAAGTCCATAACGTCGTTCTTGCTGCAACCGATCGTGACGTTGCCTCCGCTGAAAGATTGATTAACCTAGAGGCAGCCTTGAACTCCAAATTTGTAGAGCTTGTTGATGTGAGGGAGAAAAACGCCCAGCTAGAAGAGAACTACAAGAAAACTATCGAGCATAATAGGCTCTTTAGTTCAACTGTCCGCGACCTTGATGTCAGCCTCAAATCTACTAGGTCCATCCGGGAAAACCTTTCTGTCGAGGCAACCCAACTCAAAGAAGAACTCAAGCACCGATAGGCTTCCCTCGTTGTTGAAAAAACTTATGTTATGTACAACATGAGGAGAAAACCCTTGGAAGAGGCCAAAACTGGTGTCATTGATTTTGATGCCGAAATTGATAAGGCATGCGAGCTTGGATTAGCTGCTAAAAGTGGACTCCCATCGAGGTCTGATGTACCTGGACCTTCTGGTTCTGGTTTCGAGTTTTCGGGAACTGAGGAAGAATCATAAGATGATGATGATGCCAAAGGCCAAACTAATGAAAATGTTGAGCCTTTGTTGGGTCCGTCTACTTCTTTCGGGGGCATGAACACTTATCTTCCTCCTGGTTCCGGAGGCAATGCAGTTTTACTTTTCTTTTCTTTTCTTTTCCAGTTCTTGTATCTATGTCATTTTGTCATGTTTTTATAAATAAAAATATCTTTTGCTCAAGTATTGTCTCAGCCTTCTCATCGTTAGAATATGCAAGCTTTTAATCTTTGAATTCTCTTTAAGAATTTTGCGCACGCTTTTTTGCGTATTACTATGTGAAACTTTTGGGTGTATTCTCCCCAAAAGTATTTTTGGCTCCAGGCATCAGCCTTTTTTCCTTGAGGACTTTGATAAGTATTTGCGCAAGTTTACTTTTTGCGTCCTTTTCATATGCGGCTTCGGATGTATTTTTTTCCGATGGCATTTTTGATTCCGGACATAGATTCTTCCGGAACCAACCCTTTAACACGAGAGTTTTTATAAGAGAGGGCCTCTTATGTTTACAGTGCTCTTGAAGAGAACGTCTCATGTTCATCACTACACTAACATTTGAAGTACTTGTTTAACTTTCGAATGACAAAGTTAGTTTATCGTTCAAACAAGAAACAAGATGAAAATAAAAGAATTATATTTCATATAATTCCTTCTGTTTTTAAAAGTACACAAGCATTTATTATACTAAAAAGAAATTGCCATTACTTGTGGCTATCTTGTACAACTTGTTTCTACGGGGCTAGCTGCGCATCCTCGGTCCCGATGATGCATTCTGTTTTCAGATTTTTGTTTTCCGGTTGACGTAGCAGTCAATATTGTTGTATCCTCATATCATTCCCCCAGTATTCGAATGCGAAGAATGCGAATCGGAACAGTGGAAGTCTTATGCCTTCAAAGATTCCACCAATGAATTTCTTGATAATCCTTAACTCTGCAACATACCTTACTTCCCCTTAGGAATCCATGCTATCAAGCAAAAGTCTATCTAATAATCTTCTAGTGGTTTGCACTCATGAACAGTCGGGTAAGATTTGTTCGGTAGCAAACTTAACTTCCCAGTGGAAATTAACTATCGAGCCAAATATTATCTAACTATCCCCGAGTGGAAGCTTATTTTTTAGCCTTGCTATCAAAGGTCTTATTGTTGCTATCTTCGTAGTATGCTTTCTATCACTGCCTCATTAAAAACCTTGCCAGAAAAACCCAATTGGGACAACAACTGAACGAGGGAAAACAAGTGCAGCACATACTTTCTGCTTGAATAATGTTCATCAGTAATAATATCTTTTGAGGTGTGCCATGTTCCAGTTTCTAGGCAACCTGTCTCCATTCTAGTTCTCCAACTCATATGAACCTTTCCCAGTGATAGCTGAAATCTGGTAGGGACCTTCCCACGTTGGACCTAGCTCTCCCGCATTGAGCTCCCGAGTATTTTGGGTTACTTTCCTCATAACCAAGTCTCCTACTTTAAAATAACGGAGGTTGGTTCTTCAATTATAATATCGCTCCATTCTCTGCTTTTGAGTTGCCATTCTTACACGCGCCAAGTCCCTGCGTCCCTCGAGCAGTTCCAAGTTGATTAATATTGCTTCGTTGTTCGATTCTTCAACTGCCCAAAAATATCTCAAAGTGGGTTCACCCACTTCCACTGGGATCCAGACTTCAGCACCGTACACAAGGGGGGGGGGGGGGGAATTCTCCTGTGCTCGATTTGGCCGTTGTTCGGTAGGCCCACAGAACTCCGGGCAATTCTTCAGGCCATTTGCCTTTTGTTGCTTCCAAGCTTTTCTTGAGGTTTTGAATAATAACTTTGTTTGTTGACTTTGTAACTTTTGCACCGATAAACTGTGATCCATTGTGGCATGTTATCTCTTTTGGTATTCCGAACCTGCAAATTATATTTTCCAACAGCAAATCGACCACTTCACATTCTTCGGTCTTCTTATAAGGACCTCCTTCTACCCATTTAGAAAAATAGTCAGTCAGAATTAAAAGAAACCTACACTTTCCAGGAGCCGGTGGCAGCGATCCTACGATGTCCATCCCCTATTTCATGAACGGCCATAGGGACATAATCGAATGTAAGGGTTCTGCTGGTTGGTGTACTAGTGGTGTGTAGCGTTGACATTTATCACATTTTTGTACAAAGTCTTTAGCGTCTTGTTCCATGTGAGGCCAGTAATATCCTGCCCGTACCAACATCAACATCAAAGAATCTACGCCTGAGTGATTGCCGGTGAACATCATTGCACACTTCAAAAGATATTATTGCACGCCCATGGTGGTCGCCAAACTGTTTACCCGTAAAATGGTATAGTTGAATTTATACGTGGTTTCTAGACAAGTGAACTAATTTGATCCTGAAAATAATGCAATAATTGAAAAAATATACAATACTTAGCCTTAAAATGTAGATGAAACAATAGAGATGACAGTTTCAGGAACAAGGTTTCTGGGCACTGCAATGATGAAATCAAAAAGCGGGAAAGTAAGATTGTATTAAGCTTTGTATAGAATGTAGTGTAAGTTTAGCCCGAAAAATCGTGTCCTTACAATGACAACTAAGCTCATTATTTATAGCTATGAAGAAGGTCCCGGGGTCGTGCCCTTCTTTAATATCAATTATGAGGAGCATTAATGAAGACGTAATGGTGACCACAAATGCTAAATCCCTTGTAACGGGTAACTGCTCTTAATACCATGAATATTCTCTATTGAATGCTACCGGTAGAAGAGCATTTATCACATCTTTATGAGCATTATTCTTTTCGGTGACAAACGAAACAACCGTCTTCAGTCTTTAGTCATCCCCCTGTCTTTGGTTCCACATGTCCCTTTCTCAGATGGCCACGTGCCATAACATATTTTACCCAATACAGATAGTCCCCCTGCTTTCCGGTGACATAACTTTGTGTTACCGGAAATTTGGTAGAAATATTCTTTTGGCGGGAATTACTATAATTCCCTCTGAAGGCTTCTAACAATTGATTAGACTCCTGTCTCTCCGCATTTAATTTTCCGAACACGTGTCTTCCCATGATTCAGCACATCTTTTGCCAATTATCGAGGTAATCCTAGTCAAAAGTTTAGCCGCCAAAACTTTTACTTATACGTATCAACTTCCACTCTTATACTTCATAACTTTTCCAACTTCCTTCATCTAATTTTGTATATTTTTTCTTCATCTTTTTCCTAATTCTCTTCAAAATACAAACCCTTCCTTTCCTTCAATGGCCTCTTTTCAAAACGTATCGGTTCTTCAAAAAGAAGGAACAAAGTCGAGGACTTTGCTCCTCCCACAGTGGACTCCATAATACCTAGAAATCTTATTACCGCAAAAGACTTTGAAGAGAAATTCCCTACTGCTAATTCTCGTACATGGGCCGTTAGCATGTATCCTTCTTCCATACGTCCTTCGAGCATTCCTGCCGTGAATAAAGACTATCGCTTCCATGACTTAGAAATTATCGCTCCCGATCTGTCGAAGCGATTCACCCTTCCCAATGAGTATTTTATATATGTTTACACGTATCCCTTTACTTTAGGTGCGTTTTCTTTGAGCGGAGAGCTTGATTCCGTGATTGCTGAGTTTTGCTTCCACTACCAAGTGTGTTTGGCACAAGTAAGTCCTTCTGTGTGGAGGAAGAAGGCTTACCTTCGACGTTTGTGCTAGGAAACTGGAGAGGATCTAACCTTAGCTCATATGATGAATCTCTATTCTCCCAAAATTGTCCACGGGGGAATGATAAACCTTTGCAAGTGTGGCCACCATACTTTGCTGTCTAGCATGGATGATGACAATGGCCGTGGGTGGATGGAATGGTTCGTTGCAGTCTCTATCAACGATATCATTTCGGCAACGGCTTCATCCTTTCCGGCCGCTTGGAACCGCACTTGTAAGCTCTTTGTTTAGTATTTCTTTTTACTAAATATTTTTCTATAGCTTTATTGATCCTCCATCTTTCATTTGTTTCAGCAACTCAATGGATCCCACTGGGAATTGAAGGTTTGGACCGGTAGGTACAAAAGATCTTGGACCTTACGACGCCCGAGACTCGTTTGTGGAAAGACATGGCCCCTAAATACGGGTGGAAGGCCAAGAATCATGGTAACTCAAACTCACCTTGTTTCAATTTTTCATGTAAAGAACTTGATTGATCTCTGCTAACCTGTCTATGAAATTAGGTCTACCTGCAGGCTCTATTGCTGTTACCGAGGAGGATGTCTTGGCTGATCCTGCTGATGCCGCGAGGCTGCTTCAGGAGGCGCTTACTCAAACATGTGTCTCCAGGCCTGCTTTGAGAATAAATGTTTCTTTACGGAGTCCCCGGCTGGAAGACAAACAACCAAAGAGAAGACGCTCCTCTGCAACCGGGGAAAAGAATAAGAGAACGAGGACCAATGCCCCCGTGTAATCTTCGGTAGCGATGGTGATTGGACCTCCTTCTGGCCTGGTCATAGACACTGTGATGATTAACGATGATGAAGAAGCTAGTGATGAGGGAGCTTCCCTACAGAGAAGACAACGATCCTCATCATCCCAACAGAATGCTCGACCTGTTGATAGAGTTGCACCAACCGAGGACGATTCCTCGGCACTTTAGGGAGAATTTGATTTGGCAGATACTATCAACTCCCGTTTTCGGGCCCCAATTATTGTGCCCGATATTGCGGGGTTGAGTACCGGGTCCTTGCCGTATTTAGTTGGCGAGTATCCAACAACCAACACTGTATTTAATGCAGTTGTTTCTCACTCTTCAAGTCCATCAGCTTTATCTCCATCTTCACTAATACCAGCAACTGCTATATCACTTCTATCTTCATCCACTCTTCCACCAGCAATTGTAACATCACCTCCACCGGCTGCACCTGACCATGAAGAATTTGTTCCTCTTCCACAGTCACTAGTTCATGAGAATTTGGGGGAAATTATGTTGCCCATTCTGAAGATCCACAAAAGAGGAGGAACGTTACTCTTTTGGTCTCTACCGGATGCAACTTGCTATCCAGACCGGTGGAGCTTTCTAATTATTTGCAGCCTCTGGCTTCAGAAAAAGACTGAAAAAAGATTCAGGCACTCTCGGGAGAGTGTTTGTTG
>AWOL01S0125349.1:0-20438 GCA_000715115.1 Nicotiana otophora | reverse complement strand
TTCGTAACTTACGTCGGATTCCGAGACGTGGGTTCCACGGGCAATTTTTGAGTTAATTTCGGATTTTTATTGAAAAATGTAGTATTTTCTTATGAAATTGATTCCTATAATTTTTGGTGACTGTATCAAATTATTTTGGCTAGATTCGAGCCATTCAGAGTTGGATAATCGAGGAAAAGGCCTACTAGTGGATTAAATTGGAGCAAGTCGAGGTAAGTCTCTTGTCTAACCTTGTAAGAGAGAATTTACCCCATAGGCGATTTAAATTAATAATTATTGCTAATTGTGGGGGCTACGTATGTACGTGGTGACGAGAGACCGTGGGTAGCTACTATTTATGCTAAAATCCGGGTAGTTTAGGACTCAAATCATGAATTACATGTGTTAATTGTATTCTTTATTTAATTAATATATTTGAACTATATTGTGAATTGCTAGAAAAGATAGTAAAAGATTGAAATCTCATATATTTGAATTTTTGTATAAATTAATTAATTATTAAAAGAAATTATACATCGTCTTGTATTAATCTTATAATATATATATCCTCATTCCGGAGGTACATAAGAAAATGTCCTCCTTTCTTGTGGAGCGGGCCGAACGCCTCGGCAGTATAAATGCATTTATGGATCGCGCCGCACGTCCCTCGGCAGTGTACACGACACTCTAGATCGGGTCGTACGACCTCGGCAGAAATCGTGCCTAATAATAATAATTACACGATACCTTGATATTTTAATTGCAGCTTGTGAAGTTAAATAAATTGGGAATTGTCGTATTTGAAGGAATTTAATTATTTCTGCTGGTTAAAGAAAATTATTGTTAATTCTATAAATCATGTTGATATAAATATTTCTATTTTTATTTTATTTATTATAATTGACCCTTAGTGATTGTCAAAGTCGATCTCTCGTCACTACCTCTTCGAGATTAGGCTTGATACTTACTGGGTACACGTTGTTTACGTACTCATACTATACTTGTTGCACATTTTGTGCAGGACCTGAGACAGGTGCTATAGTTGGACCTATCAGCGCATACCCACGTTATCCAGAGACTTAGTGGTGAGCTGCCTTTCTAAGCCGTTCTGCAGCAACTAGTGCCTCTTCTTGAAATTTTATTCTGTCTATTTCATTTCAGACAGTATTTAGAAGTTTTGTATAATCTACTAGATGCTCATACACTTGTGACACTAAGTCTTGGCACACACTAGTAGAATTTTTGGATTTAATTCTGTTCATATATTTTTTTAATTTTACCAGATCTTTTTATATTGTCTTAATTCTTGCAAGTTATAAGAGATTAATTACTCGAATAAATTTTTTAAAGAATTAAATATGTGTTTAAATCACTAATTGACTTGCCTAACTGTAATGTTGGGCGTCATCACAACCTATAGATGAAATTGGATCCTGACAATTATCTTCTAGAAAATGATTCCCTCTCCCAAATCCAAATAGCACCTTCAGTGCTAACCCTGGCCACCATATAAGCACGCTGTCACTAAAATGCATGTTTTAAAACGAATCTCGAATAGAATGAACAAACCTCGAGTCATCTAACTAGTGACTTTTTTTCATTTCCAACTTGGTCTTCGGAGCTTGAAGTGCTGAAAAATATTTTTAAGTGATGAAATTGATTTTTTAAATAATCATTTACGTGTTTGGATAGATGTGATGAAACTAATAATAAATAGTTGATATGTTTGGTAGAAAAGTAGTGATAAGCTGTTATTTTATTAAAATAACTATAATACTCTTACAAACTTTACAAAATATTTTAAATTAAAAGGTTTCTTTGTAAAGAAAAAAATAGAACAACGAATATGGAACGAAGAAAAAGTTAGAAAATTTATTTTATGAATTAAAAAATATAATTAGAGATAAACTAGTAAAAACCTTGGTCAAACTAAAAGTGCTTATAAGCTGAATAGTCATAAGTTGGGGGTGAACAACTTATGACTGATTTTAACTTATAAGCACTTTAGATGTTTATCAAAGGCGTAGATAAGCCAAAATATATTTATAAGTCAGTTTGACCAGTTTATAACATTAGTCAAACACCCTTTATATCCAGATTTACGCCGAAAAGTCCACATTGGCGATAAAACGCTCTCTAATAAAGGCGATTTCATACTTAAGGCTTGAACCCAAGACCTATGATTAAGAATGAAGAAATACTTATCACTTTACCACGACCCTTGCCGGTTATCAACAAGTGTAACTTGAACAGAATCCTTGCTACTTGTTTAATTATTTGTTTCAAAAGAAATATTTCTTCCCCACGTAAAACTTATAGTGCTGCTCATTCATTCAACGTGAGTAGAGAGAGAGAGACTATTGACTTCTTAAACTTTTATATCCTTCACTTTAAGCCATAAGCAAATATTATTATCTTCCAATACATTTCCCTTTGATTAGGACTTAAGAGTATTATATTTGAAGTAGAGGTGAGGTTGCGCTATTATTTATATGTATTTTTTCTATTGCATTATATTTGGGGGGAAACAAAACAAATTAAGAAGGTACATAATGAACAATCAAACCCACATCTATTGTGTATTTATTGTGTAAGAGACACCCCAATATCACTACATTATAACTTTCGTAAACGGAGATGGACTTTTTGTTATATTTCACAAAGAATTGTTTTTCGTGTGTATATTTTCCTATGCAATTTACTTCCATTTTCTATTAACAAGAATAATCTTGACATAAATCGTATAAAATTGCAAGTAAAACAGGACACAATACTCTTTTAAGCTTTCAGGGCATTGGCCTTACATTTAGACTATGTTGTATTAGTTTTACAAATTAGAATCAAAATCAAGACAAATAAGAAAGCCAATAAGTAAGAATAGAAAACGAGAAGCAAAATCAAACAGAAATTTAACATTGGAGCTTAAACTTGCACCTAGCTTGCGTGAATTAGTCTTTTGAATGCTAAAATTTGAATTAACTCTCCACTCTAAGTGAGACATTTTTAATTGTTAATTTTGTTTGGTCAAAAAGATGATATCATATATATACACAAAATACTAGCATCATTCCAATAGTTGATTTTCCTACAGTATCTTACTGACCCGATTAATTTGGATTCGCCTTGAGTAAGTGTACTAAGAAAGTAAAATGTTTCTAATCAAGAGGGGAGAGTTCACAAATAGCCGTTTTTAGGATTCATATTTAAAGAATGGCTAAAGTTTATAAAGTTCGTAAAGTTTGAAAACCGCATTTGAATCAAGCTTCAGACTCAACGGTTTGAAGATTGAACTACCAGAAACTATATTTAGCCTTTTGAATGCATCTCAAATTCAGATTTTCGGGTGGACTAATTCAACAGTTCAAAAATTTAAGACTCGTGGTCTGAAGTTTGAACCGTCCTCAGTTTTTTCACCAACATCTTAGTTTAATTTTCTTTTTCTTTTTTATAAGCATTTTACTCTTAACTATCAAATATATGACTCAATAAGTACCTACACCAGTAAAGAGAGAACTCAGGAAGGTTTCACAATTGTTCTTACAATTGCTAAACATTTCTCCATAACTGAACATGTATTCCATGAACTGTAAAACATCTAATAAACAAAGACCTAATAATTAAAAATTTGCCAGGCATCATTTCTATATGTTAAATTGGATGTTGTATAGGGTAAAATATGATATGCTAAGTGGCCGCTTAAGAGAGTGACACGTGGAACTTAAGGCGGGGGAAAGTTAAAGCCGAAGGCAATTGTCCCGTTTGTCACCGGAAAGAATGACACTCATAAAGATGCAATAAATATCCTCCGTCCGGTAGCATTTAATGGAGAATATTTCACAACATTTAGTGCGCTGCCCGTTACAGAGAATTTGTCATTTATGCTTACTGTTACACCTTCTTTAATGGGCCTCATAATTGACATTAAAGAAGAGCATGATCCTAGGACATTGTTCCCCAGGTGCTGTTATAAATAGTGAGCTTTGTTATCATTATAAATGATACGATTTTTCTAGCAAACTTATGCTATAATCGAATCAAAACTTTATACAATTTTATCTCCTTATTTCTTGATTTCATTACTGTTGTGCCCGGAAGCTCTGCTCCCGAAATTACTGTTTTCGCGATTTTATCTTCACTTCAAGACTAAATATTGCGTATTTTTTCAATTATTTTATTATTTCAGGATCGAATTAATTCACTTGTCTAGAAATCACGTATAATTCAACTGTGCCGTTTTACGGGTAAACAGTTTGGCACCCACCGTGGGGCCTAGATAGCCGTGTAATTAAGTTGATCCTCGCTTCTTTCACTAACATGTTTTGATTATTTGTCTTAGCAAAAAATCACAAAAAATAGTAGACAATGGTGTTAACAACACGCACAATCTTGAGGCTCAAGGAGACTAGCTTCATCACGAGGATTCAGTCAGTGACATCCATAATGAGGCGAACAATGCCTCGCCGGTCCACGACAGGCGGTACCCATGACATGTTCGGGAGGCGACTCCCAATGATGCTGAAGAAGAGAATGTTGTTGATGCGGTAAGGGTCCTACAAGAGTAACAAGAGATCATTCTAGGCCACCTCACATGGCAGGATAAGGTTATGACGGAGTTGAAGTAGGCGTTATCGGGGGCTTCCAATAATGCAAATAGACGAGGCCGAGTTCATCCCCGTGCTCCCACAAATCAAGCAACAACGAGAACGATCCCTTCAAGAGCGAACTCTTATGGTTTATGAGGGAAGTGAACGCCCGCATGGAGCAAATCCCGGGAGCACCACCGGTGCTGAAAGGACCAGACTCAAAGAAGTATACTCAGCTGCCGTATAAACGAAGTGCGACACCAGAATTCATCCCGAAGTGGTTTAAAATGCCCGACGTGCCGAAGTATGATGGAACTTCATACCCTCAGGAGCATATTACCACCTATACAATGGCGGTGAAGGGGAATGATTTAGCTCCCCACAAGATTGAATCCGTTTTGCTGAAGAAGTTAGGAAAGACTCTCACGAGGGGATCCTTGACATAGTATCCGCTATTATCCGATCATTCCATAGATTCCTTTGAGATGCTCGCAAACTCTTTTATTAAGGCTCATGCCGGGGTTAGAAAGGTACAGGCCCGAAAGGCCGACATATTCAGAATTACACAAGGAGAATCCAAGTTACTGCGGGAGTTTGTCACCCGGTTCCAAAAGGAGAGGATGTTACTCCCGGCTGTTCCAGACGAATGGACGGCTGAAGCATTCACCAAGGGTCTTAATCCAAGAAGTTCAGACACTTCCGGGAAACTAAAGGAAAACTTGCTTGAATTTTAAGCGACAACTTGGGCGGATGTCCACAACCGGTAGTCAAAGATAAGGATCGAAGATGATCAGGTTGGCTTTCCATCGTCGACGAAAGGACGGGATAAGAATAAAGAAAAATTAAAAGACGATTTTGGCACAAATAGACGGTCCAGTTTTTGCCCTACGAACGGACCGAAGGATGCGGTAGAGGCTTCCGGTCGGCAGACAGGTTCGCAGTCGGAACAACATATCATTGCAAAATAAAGAAGCGTCAGGTACGTGGGATCCTTCCTACCCCAGACTATCAGAATACAATTTCAATGTTAGTGTAGTGGAGTTGGTATCAGCTATGAGAAACATCAAAGAAATGTGGTTCTCAAAGCCGATGAGATCTGATCCCAACCAGAGGGATCCCAACTTGTGGTGTGAATACCATGGGACGAATGGCCACCGGACTGGGAACTGCCGACATCTACGGGAAGAGGTGGCGACACTATTGAATAATGGGCATCTCAGAGAATTCTTAAGTGACCGGGCCAAGAACAACTGTGGTCGTAACCGTGATAACACGGAACCCTCTAAAGCAGGAGAAGATTCCCCACGCCAGACGATCAATATGATCTTTGGGGGGGAACGATATCAACGGGGTCATCTTCTCGGCAGCAAAAAAGACTAAGGTATCAATAACCCATAGCAAGAGACTCTGGAAAGTTGCTGAAGACGACATCACTTTCACGGAGGAGGACGCAGACGGATTGTTGCTACCTCACAACGACGCCTTGATAATTTCTTTAAATGTACTAGATTTTAAAATCAAACGTGTTCTAGTGTATCCAGGGAGTTTGGCCAATATCATACAATGGAGGGTATTGGAGCAAGCCAAACTCACCCGAAGCATTGTTCTGGCTACAAAACTCCTTGCCATATTCAACCTCACAAGCGTGACAACCCGATGAGAGATCTTGCTGCCCACGAACACCGAATGAGTGATGAAGATGACTTTTTTTGAAGTGGTGGACGGTGATATGGGATATAATATCATTCTAGGAAGACCATGGTTACACGAGATGAGAGTTGTACCGTCAACGTAACATCAGTTGCTGAAATTCCCAACGCCCTAAGAAATCAAATAGTTAAGGGGCGACCAACCGGCAGTAAGGGAGATGAATATGATTTCGGTCTCCAATATCAAAGGGAAGGAGCACACGGCATAGCAATTACAGGAATCAGTGCCTGCTCCCAAATCGAATGAAGTTAGCTAGGGAGAAGAAGCGTCAGAATTGTATCAGGTGCCGAGATATTTCCAGGTACTAGAAGAGACAGCTGCAACAAAATCCATAGTAGAAGAGCTCGAGCAAGTTGTGCTGTTTGAAAAGTTCTTAGAAAGGTCCACTTAGGGATAGGATTGCACCCCGAGCTCAGGTCTGGCTTTATTAAATTTCTTAAATATTATGCCAATTATTTTGTATGGTCGCATGCGGACAAGACAGGTATCCCAACGGAAGTGGCCGTATGCAAGCTAAGCTTGGATCCCAACATCCCTCCGGTAAGACAAAAGAAACGCCCTATTGCGGAAACCAAGAATAAATTCGTCAAAGAATAGGTAACTCGCCTACTTGATATCGGTTCGATCTGAGAGGTAAAGTATCCAGACTGGCTAGCTAATGTAGTAGTAGTAGTTCCTAAGAAGAACAATAAATTTCGCATGTGTGTAGATTATAAGGACTTGAATAAGGTGTGCCCAAAAGACTCATTCCCACTGCCAAACATCGATCAAATGATTAGTGCGATGGCTGGGTACGAGTTAATGAGTTTCCTCTATGCTTATTCTAGGTAAAACCAAATTAAGATGAACCTAGAGGATTAGGAAAAGACTTCGTTCATAACGAATTTCGGCACATATATCTATAATGTGATGCTCTTTGGGCTAAAGAACTCCGGATCCACTTACCAGCGACTTGTAAACAAGATGTTTGAAAAATAGATAGGAAAAACTATGAAAGTTTATATAGACGCTATGCTCATTAAGCCTTTGAATGCAGGTTATCATCTTATGCATTTGCAAGAAACTTTTGACATCCTAAGAAAGTATAATATGAAGCTTAACCCCGAGAAGTGCGCGTTCGGGGTCAGCTCCGGCAAATTCTTAGGATTCTTGGTATCACAAAGAGGGATTGAGATAAATCCCGATAAGATCAAAGCCATCAAGGACATCCCGGACCAGCTGTCAAGTGTTAAAGAAGTTCAAAGGCTCACGGGGAGATTGGCAGCTTTGAGCAAGTTTATTTCCCAGTCATCTGAAAAATGCCACAGTTTCTTCGCGCTGCTCAAGAAGAAAAATAATTTTGAATGGACCCCGAAATGCCATCAAGCTTTGAGAGATTTGAAAAGGTATTTGTTAATCCCTCCGTTACTTTCAATATCGAAGGAAGGTGAAACACTGTTGGTCTCCCTCGTAGTCTCAGAAGTAGCAGTAAGTGCATTTTTAGCCCGTGAGGATAAAGGTACGCAATCTCCCATTTATTATGTTAGTAAAATTTTAACCGAAGCAGAAACTCGCTACCCGCATTTAGAGAAGCTAGCCTTAGCTCTCGTAGTCGCCGCTCAGAAGCTGAGGCCTTACTTCCAATATCACCCGATAGTTGTGGTGACCACCATTCCCCTGCGGAACATCCTTCACAAACCCAAACTCTCGGGTAGTTTGGCCATAAGGGCCGTCGAAATGAGTGAATTCGACATAGAATATAAACCAAGGACTATGATTAAGTCACAAGTTTTGCCTGACTTTGTGGCCGATTTTAGTCCGGGATTGCTGTCTCTAGCAACCAAAGAGGCAGTAATGGTGTTAGAATCGACGTCAGAAGTTTAAACCTTATTTACGGACGGAGTCTCCAACGTAAAGGGGTCCGGGCTTGGCATTATATTAATCACGCCTTCGTGAGAAACCCTAAGGAAAGCCATCAGAACGGTCCCTTTAAATAACAATGATACAGAGTATGAGGCTTTGATTGCAGGACTCGAACTTGCCAGGGGACTAGATTTCTAGGTCATAGAAATTAAGTGTGATTCCCAGCTGGTGGTAAATCAGGTCTACGGGATCTTCGAAACCAAAGAGGAGCGCATGCAACAACACGTTGTGAAGTTCCAGGCTCTGCTGGCTCGGTTTCAGGAATAGTCGATTACTCATATCCTAGGGGAAGAAAATCCAGAAGCGGATACACTAGCTAACCTCGGTTCATCAATGGAAATGAAGGGATCGGATTCGGGATGGCAGTACAAATCATGCACTCGGTCCTGGAATGTGGATAGATACTATGAGGTAAATATGACTAATTTGGTCTAGGACTGGAGGAATAAGATCATCGATTATCTTGAGCACGGGAAGTTGCCCGATGATTCCAAGACGTCCCAGGCGATGCACACCAAAGCATCACGGTATAGCTTCAAAGGAGGCCAATTGTACAGAAAATCTTTCCAAGGCCCGTTGGCCCGATGTTTGGGAGCGTCCAAAGCTAATTACGTTGTGCGAGAAGTCCACGAAGGAATATGCGGAAACCATTCTAGTACAGATTCTTTAGTGCTAAAATTGGTAAGGGCGGGATATTATTGGCCCTTGATGGTAGGCTATAATCCCGTATTTTAGTCGATTATTGCACTCTAATTTACTGCACTTTACTTATGTTGAGCTTTAATTAGTAGTGTTTTATACTTTTTGTGTGTTTTATGCTGTGTAGGAGTGATTCCAAGTTATTTAGATGCTACAGAGCAAATTCGAGCTATTTGGAGCTTTGAAGTCTCAGTAGAAGCCCAAGGGATTAAATCGAGATCGCGTTCAGGGGTCGAGTGCCAAATCCGGATGTCAAAATTGGAAAGAAACAAATTACTCTAAGCAAACTACATTGCCGCGCCGCATGGGGTGACGTGACTATGTAAAATATGGCCAGAAAGTGTTTTGCAATTCATTTTGGAAATTTCCACTCGCACATGGTACAGCGCGGCATGTGGCGCGGTAGTGCAAAAATATTAGAGTATGTACCCAATTCCACTAAAAAGGGTATTTCGTCCGAGGTTTATTTGGGGGATAGTTAAATACACGGGAAAGATACCATTTCTGGACTTTTGACATACCTTAGACCTAAGGAAGCTAAGGAGAAGAGGGAGAAGCAAGAGCACAAGGATTTCATCCTTCCTTCCTAACTCAAGATCCGAGTTTGGATTGAATTTATGTTTTCCTATATTTTTGTTATATTTGTGAAGAACTTCTCCATGTCTATGTAGTAAATCCTTTTGGGTTTTAATGGATTTGGTGTATTGATAGTTGTTTATGGATTATAACTCTATTTTTATGTATATGAATCGTTTTGGGAAGATTAAATTGTTGCATCTATGTTTACTTGTTCTTGTAATCGAGAGAGGCATAACTTGTGATATATTTGCACTATATTGTTGGTTGAGTTCATAGATTCTTCTAAGTAATCGAAAAAGGCTAGTTGAATCCTTGATTAAACCTTGTTAGGAGGATAATCGAAAGAGGTGCTCCTAAAGACCAATCCATTATGAATTCTTGCATATCTTCACCTAGCTTAAATTGGTTCATATTGTGAGGTTGAGACTTAATCGAGAGAGGAGTTTCTACTAAACAATTGTACTGATAATTGAGTGAATTCAAGAGACTCACTTGAACATTAGAAGTGAATTATCTAGAGTTAGATCCCGAACAATTATCTTGCACCTATCCTATCAACCCATATTTTCTCCCATTGATAACTTTCTTGCTTTCCTTTGTTGCGATTGTCATTAGTCAATAGCTTTAGATTCTTAGTTATTTGTAGTTAGAATTCATATATATCTCCATTGTTGATCCTCCTGGATAACAATCTAGCTACAAACTATGAGAACACTATTTAAATCTATTCCCTGTGGGCACGATATTATACTGTACTATCTTTGGCGTCGTTGCCGGAGATTGGCAGTCAATAGTGTTTGAAATAGTTTGTAGTGCTAATTCAGGAATTAGCTTTTATATTTTCTTTTCTTTCTCTTAGTTTTAGTTTTGTTATGTTAACTTCTGTTCAAAATTTCTTTTGTGGAAGAAATCTTGAAGAACATATTCTTGATATTGAACTCTAAATGTTGTAAAGATGGAGTACAACCACCCTAAGAAAACAGTCAAAGAGTTAGCAGCTGAACATTTTCAGCGGTCTGCTATGTGTTTTAAATGCGGTGAAAATCATCTGTGGGTTGATTGTCAAGTAGGTAGGTATTCTTCCTATGGTTCATCTTTTGAAAACTCTCATTTTGTCTCTAGTCCATACAGGTATGAGGATTCATATGGGTACAATTCTGACTCTGGTTGGGATGAATACACTTATTATGACTGGAATAAATGCGAAGTGAGACAACCACCTCAAGCTGAGAATGGTAGTTTAGAAGAGCTTATGTATAAGTTCATTAATAAGGTAGAAGAGAGATTTACACAAGATGATGAAGCCAATAACAACCCAACAATACAAGTGAGTCAAATAATAAGTACACTTTCAGAAAGCTCATTGCATTGTGATGGTGAATATATGGAAGAGATACTGTGTGAAATTGAGCCTACCCGAGATGATGAACATCTACAGAGAGAGTTTTCCACTCTACAAGAGGACTCTTTTTCAACTAAGATGATTGAAGATGATACTTGGGTTGATTGTTCATCAATAAAAGAAGAGTTCAAATCCCCATCCACCTATCCACAACCACAATTTTTATTAGAAGAGAATGGGGAACAAATGGTCTTGGACATACCAGAGGAACACTCACATGACCCTTCTTCTTCATTTTCTTATTCTAACCTTGGTAATATGGATTTTGTTTTTATAGATTTACAAGAATATGTACGGATTGATCTTGTGAATGAATGCAGAAACAAGTTGAGGATAATCATACAAGAACAATCCACCTGCTCAAAATGAGGCCAAGAAAGAAAGAAAAGGGAGGGTCTTTCAAAAATCCCTAAATGACTTTGACCTGATGAGCTCCATAAAGAATCCCAAGGAGCGAAATCGAAAAATACATTTAGAATTAGGGGTGGAGTTCACAAGTTCTCGAAAACGGAAAAAGTCCAGGGGAATTTTTTTTACCTCTTGCTTTTTATTTGTGTGTCATGGGGACATAACACAATTTAAAGTGTGGGGTGGGGATCTATATATGTATAGAATGTATAAATGTTTATATGTGTTAATTGTAATTCAATTGATTGAAAAACTTTAATTTTTTTGATTTTTCCCGATGATGGATGTCATTCGACGGGTTTCATGAGGGATTAAGTCGAATGAAAAAGACAAAAGATTTTATTTTTAGGTAGCCTCTGAATTTTCCCTTGGTTTTTCTTTGTGCCGCGGTACTTTTTCAAGGGTTTTGTTTGAACAGGGTGTAGTTAGTTTTTTTAGGAGTAGGAGATCTTGTGCTATGCTTTTAAATAAAACCAATATCTCTTGACTTCATCATGCCTTGAGAATAATATGTGCTTTAGTTGTAACGCTTATGTTCAGTTTTTGACTCTTGTATAAGTACCATAAATTGTATAATCTTAACTTTGCTTAACTACTTTGATTAGAGTGTCTTGATGAGTATGATCCTTAGTGAGTTATGTGCCATGTGTGTGGGAGGTTTGTGTATTCTGTGCATTACAGTTGATGTCTAGAACTTGTCCCATGTGTTTGCAAAGCGAAATAGTAGTATTATTCAGTCTTTGAAGTGATATAGGTGTTTCTTTGTTGAGCCAACTATATATTTTACCCACCAAATTGTTATGTATTGTAGTTAATCCCGTTTAGCCTGTAATCCTGTTTCGTTGGTAACCACATTATAAGCCTTACCCTTTTGTTTGAATTGACCATCTATTTGAACCATTTACCTCTCGTGAGCACTTGAAATGGGTATGAACTTTGTAAAAGTTGAAGTATGGGATAGTTGGTTTGGCTTTTGAGTGGAACTATTGAAATAATGAGAAAGGTACACTATTGTGAAAAAGTATGAGCCAATTGAATCGAAAAAGAAATTGAAAATAATAATAATAATAATAATAATAATAATAATAATAATAGTTCATATTTATTGATAGTGGTAACTCTTGATGTATTTGTGCTTAAAGAAGTTGAGAGTTGACATATACGGATATGAAGATGGAGTTACGGTTTAACATAAGCGTGGGGTTTAAAGGTTAAGTATATGTATTAAAAGTGCTGAAGGAGGTGTAGTTACTCTTATATCTAAATGTATCCTACCCATCCCGTAGCCTACATTACAACCAATTAAAGTCCTACTTGATCCTTGACTGAATAAGCTCGATTAGTAGAGTAGTACACTACGGGCAAACCTATGGTGCATCTTTTGTGGCATATGAATGTTGTTTATGAGAGCGAGTGAATTCTTTCTATCTTGAGTTCCTAATTATTCTAGACTTTTATAGTATGTGAAACTACTCTCTATTGTTGGTTGAGGGCACTGGATTCATGAAGGAAAGGTAATATCATTGACCACTATGTTATAGTAAGTGAGCAAGTTATGAAAAATGCTTGGTGCTTTTGAGTTAAATCTTGAGGCGAGAATGTCGCAATATTGTGCTTAATCTGTTTTATTATTCTTGGTGTGATGAGTAAGGAGAGTTATTTAAAAAAGGCCGTGTCTATGTGTAGTGTAATTTGATTGCTTGAGGACGAGCAATGATTTAAGTGTGGGGTGTTGATGGTAGGCTATAATCCCGTATTTTAGTCTCTTATTGCACTCTAATTTACTGCACTTTACTTATGTTGAGCTTTAATTAGTAGTGTTTTACACTTATTGTGTGTTTTATACCATGTATGAGTGATTCCAAGTTATTTAGATGTTACAGAGCAAATTCGAGCTATTTGGAGCTTTGAAGTCTGAGTAGAAGCCCAAGGGATTAAACCGGGATCACGTTCGGGGGTCGAGTACCAAGTCCGGATGTCAAAACTGGAAAGAAACGAATTACTCTAAGCAAACTACACTGTCGCGCCACATGAGGAGGCGCGACTATGTAAAATATGGCCAGAAAGTGTTTTGCAATTCGTTCTGGAAATTACCACAAGCGCGCCGCATGGTGCGGCGCGACATACGGCGCGGTGGTGCAAAAATATTAGAGTATGTTCCCAATTCTGCTAAAAGGGTATTTTCGTCCGGAGTTTATTTGGGGAATAGTTAAATACACGGGAAAGACATCATTTCTGGACTTTTGACATTCCTTAGACCTAAGCAAGCTAAGAAGAAGAGAGAAAAGCAAGAGCACAAGGATTTCATCCTTCCTTCCTAACTCAAGATCCGGGTTTGGATTGAATTTATGTTTTCCTATATTTTTATTATATTTGTGAAGAACTTCTCCATGTCTATGGAATAGATCCTTTTGGGTTTTGATGGATTTGGTGTATTGATGGTTGTTTGTGGATTATAACTCTATTTTTATGTATTTGAATCGTTTTGGGAAGATTAAATTATTGCATCTATGTTTACTTGTTCTTGTAATCGAGAGAGGCATAACTTGTGATATATTTGCACTATATTGTTGGGTGAGTTCATAGATTCTTCGAAGTAATCGAAAGAAGCTAGTTGAATCATTTATTAAACCTAGTTAGGAGGATAATCAAAAGAGGTGCTCCTAAAGACCAATCCATTACGATTCTTGCATATCTTCACCGAGCTTAAATTGGTTCATATTGTGAGGTTGAAACTTAATCGAGAGAGGAGTTTCTACTAAATAATTGTACTGATAATTAAGTGAATTTGAGAGACTCACTTGAACATTAGAAGTGAATTATCTAGAGTTAGATCTCGAACAATTATCTTGCACCTATCCTATCAACCCATATTTTCTCCTATTGATAACTTCCTTGCTTACCTTTGTTGCGATTGTCATTAGTCAATAGCTTTAGATTCTTAGTTATTTGTAGTTAGAATTCATATATATCTCCATTGTTGATCCTCCTGGATAGTAATCTAGCTACAAACTATGATAACACTGTTTCAATCCAATCCTCGTGGACACGATATTATACTATATTATCTTTGACTAGAGAGCACAATTTAAGTGTGTGTTTTGCGCTCGTCATCCCCAAATGGAACAAGACGCCAAATCTTTCGTGCAAAAATGCGATAAGTGCCAATGTTATGCACTGCTGGTGCATAAACCAGCAGAACCACTACATTCAGTTTCGTCTCCATGGACGTTCATGAAGTGGGGAATGGACATCGTCGGATCGCTGCCGTCGGTCCCCGGTAAGGTAAGGTTTCTTTTGATTTTAACTGACTATTTTTCTAAGTGGGTTGAAGAATGTTCTTATCAGAAGATCGACGAATGTGAAGTAGTGGATTTCTTATGGAAAAACATAATCTACAGGTTTGGAATACCAAAAGAGTTAACATACGATAATGGGCCACAATTTATTGGCGCAAGGATCACAAAGTTCCTTAAAGATTTGAAAATAAAGAGAATCATATCTTCACCCTATCATATGAGCGCAAATGGTCAAGCGAAATCAATGAACAAAGTGATTATACAAAATCTCAAGAAAAGGTTGGAAGTGGCTAAAGGTAAATGGTCTGAAGAGCTACCTGGAGTGTTATGAGCGTACCGAACGACGGACAAATCAAGCACGGGGGAAATTCCTTTTCCCCTTGTGTACAAAGCAGAAGCCTTAACCCCGGTGGAAGTAGGAGAGCCTACCTTAAGATATTTCCAGGCAAGCGAAGAGACGAATAACAAAGCGATGTTGGTCAACTTGGAGTTACTCGATAAACGCAGGAACTTGGAACATATAAGAATGGCAGCCAAGAAGCAGATAATGGAAAGATATTATAATCAAAGAGCCAACCTCCATTATTTTAAAGTGGGAGACTTGGTTCTAAGGAAAATAACTCAAAATACCCGGGAACTGAACACAGGGAAGCTAAGTCAAACCTAGGAAGGCCCCTACCGGGTTTCAACTGTCATCGGGAAAGGTTCATACGAGTTGCAGAATCAAGATAGAGAAAAGTTGCCAAGGAACTGGAATGTGGCACACCTCAAGAGATATTATTGCTGACAAACATCGCCTTTACTGAAGTATGTGCTGCACTCTTTTTTTCTTTGTCCAGTTTTTGTCCCAATTGGGTTTTTCTGGCAAGGTTTTAACGAGGCAGCAATGAAAAGCATAATATGAAGAAAGTTTCAACGGCATCAATAAGACCTTTAATAGCAAGGCACACAAGCGAAGAAACACTCCGGGGCGGTTAGATAATCTTTGGCTCGATAGCAAAATTTCTACTGAGAAAGTGAGTTTGTTATCAAGCAAAGGTTACCCGACCGTTCACAAGTGCAAACCAATAGAGGATTGTTAGATAGTCTTTTGCTTGATAGCATAAATTACTAAGGGGAAGCAAAATTTGTTATCGAGCTGAAGATTGTCTAGCAATTAATTATTGGGATCCTCGAAGGTGCAAGTTTTCTAGTGTTCCAATTCGCATTTGAACACTGGGGAATGATATGAGAATATGACAACAATGACTGTCACGTCGACCAAAGCACAAAAATCGGGAACATAGTTGTATCATCAGGACCGGAGACTGCACGGCCAGCCCCGTAAAAATATGTTGTACAAATTAGCTACAAAAAAATGGCAAATTCTTTTTAGCATAACGAATGCTTATGCACTTTTTGAAAATGAAAGGAATAAAGTAAAGTCCTTTTATTTCCCATCTTGTTTCTTATCTGATCGATGAATTGATTTTATCATTTGAAAGTTAAACAAGTACTTTAAATGCTAATGCCATAATATTTTTGGACTTGTGTGCATGTTTGGTTTGGAGTCCCGAGGGCTCGGGTAAGTTTAGGATTGGCATGAGAGTGGTTTTGAACTTAGAAAATAGCTGGTGCCTGTGTGTTCCGGTGCTGGACTGCAGACTTTGCAAATGCAAGGTTTGGCTCGCAAATGCGAGCCTCGCATTTGCAAAGGAGGCTTCGCATTTGCGAGAATGAGCTGGTTTCTCGCATTTGCGAGATTTGGGTCGTAATTGTGATCTTCTCAGGTTTGCATTTGTGAAGGTAGCAAAGGTGTGAAGGCTTCGCATTTGCAAAAGCTCTTTCGCATTTGCGAACCTCTGGTCGCAATTGCGACATCTGCGCCTGGTCAAAAGCTGAGATAGACGGGATTTTTCTTATTCTTTCAAATTTTCAACCCTAAAAACCTTAAAGGTGATTTTTCCAAGAACTTTTCTTCCCCAATTCATTGGTAAGTGACTTTAACCTACTTTCTTTCAATTACCCATTACATTTCATAAGATTTCAACCTTAAATCTAGGATTTTCATGGTGGAAATTGGGGATTGGGGTAGAATTAGGGATTTTTATAAATTTAGAATTTAGACCTCAAATTGAGGTCGGATTTCGAAATAAATTACATAATCGGGCTCGGGGTGAATGGGTAATCGGGTTTTGGTCCGAATTTCGGGTTTGGACCAAGCAGGTCCGAGGTTGACTTTTGTTGAATTTTTCAATAATTACCTAAATTGAACCTTTTCCATTTGTGGGTAGTTCCTAATGCTTGTTTTGAATCGTTTGGTTAATAAATTGCTAGATTTGGTTGGTTCGGAGGCTAGTTCGAAAGGCAAGGTTGTGGTTGGACTTTGAGTCGATTTGAAGTGAGGTAAGTATCGTAGTTAACCTTAACTTGAGGGATTAGGACTTGTTTGCCTATTTTCTACATGTTTAAATGCTTAGGTACAACGTATATGTAAGGTGACGAGTACTTATGCGTTGTTGTTGGGTTAAAGCATGCGGGTGGGACTTGTTTCTTGTAATTTACATCCTTCTTTGATTATGGTATCCATGCTTATGCTAGTTTATTACTTAATTGATCGTTCTTTCCTCATTTATGAACTATTTGTGATAATTGAGTATTTTTGGAAGTTGAGGTTTGGTATTGTGGAACCATTGTTGACGTAAGGTTTATTCTTGCTTATTCTATCTCCCCAAACGTAATATATTCATTGCTACATGGTAAGGGAGAGTGTTAAAGAACGAAGGGTGATGCCGTACCGATTATTGTTTCATTTATTGCTTAATACATAGTGAGGAAGAGAGTTAAAGCACGAAGGGTGATGTTGTGCCGTATTTATCGTTTCATGATGAAATTGAGAGTAAAAGCACGAAGGGTGATACCGTGCCGTACTTATCATTTTATGGAGAGATTGAGAGTAAAAGCATGAAGGGTGATGTCGTGCCATTATTGTTGTTACATGGTGAGGTTGAGAGTAAAAGAACGATGGATGATGTCGTGCAGTCTTTATTCATTATGTTATCATTTTCCATTGGTTGGTGATTTATTTGACGTTTTTATGTTGTTATTTCTGTTATAGCTATCGTATCTTATTCCCCTTTGCAAGCACCCTCCCAATAGTACATGTTTAATCTTTATTGTTGTTCTGTTGTACGTATATTTTCATTTGCACAGGTTTAATTACGTGGGTATTCTGTCATAGTCTCGTCACTACCTCGTCGAGGTTAGGCTCGACACTTACGGAGTACATTGGGTCGGTTGTACTCATACTACACTTTACACTTCTTGTGCAGATTTTGGTACTGGTCCCAGTTATCCGTGAGGTGCATCAGTTTGGATTAGCTTATTTGGAGAGTCGAGGTAGATCCGCTGGCATCCGCAGACCTTGAAGTCCCCTTCCTTTTTCCTTATTTACTGTTCATTTCATTTGAGACAGTTGTACTTGTTTCAAACTTTTGTAGAAGATGGTAGGCTATAATTGCGTATTTTGGCCATTAATTGCACTCTAATTTTGCTGAACTTTACTAGTGTTTGAGCTTTAAATGGTATTATTTTGCACCGAATGTGTGTTTTATGTTTTGTAGGAGCGATTCCGAGTTACAATGAGGTTGTAGAGCTAATTCGAGCTATTCTGGAGCTTTGAAGTATAAGTAAAATCTCATAGATTAAGTTGGGATCGTTTGTGGGGATCAACGGACAATAGTGTACTTAACGAAAGAAACGAAGAAGTGAGAAGGAAGCCACCCAGGTGCGCGGTCGCGCACTGGGCACGCAAGTAGAACATAACACTGTCCAAAGTGCGCGGCCATATGTGCGATCACCTGCCCAGGTGCGCGGCTGCGCACGTCTAGTTCCGAAAACTTTTCCCAAGCCTATTTTTGTAATTTCGGAGGCGACTCCTTTTGACCTATATGAAGCCCAGCTCGTCGAAAAAGAGGGGTCTTGGATTTTGAGAGCAACTTTTGCGGAGAGAAGACGGAAGGAAGCAACTGAAACGCAAAATACTTGATCCAATTTATTCAATACGGAAGTTTGTTTGATTTTGGAAATTGTAATGTCTTCTTGTTCTTCTAATACTCTTGTGATGAATAACTTTTCCACTATGGAGTGATCTTTCTTAGGGTTATTGACGAATGTTGTGATTTGACTCTGATTTTGGGTTTTACTCTCTGTTAATTTCCTGAATTCATTGAATGAGATATTAATTGAATTGCAAGACATATTGTGGTTTTACTTTAATCTAAAGGGAAGTGTTGCTGTAATTTGCATTGTGCTATATTGTGTAGGTCGATTTTACGCCTTTTCTAGGTAATCGAAAGAATTTGGAGAGTTATCAATTAACCCAGTTTAGAAGAATAATCGAGAGGTGTTATTCGAAGGATCATTCATTCACTGTATTTATGCATACGTTCATAGAACATGTTATTAGGTTGATTAAGGGAACTCTTATTCATTCGGAAGAAGAATTGAATCCCTACGGTAGCCTAATCATCTGTTAAAATCGAAGGAGTCAATAGAAGTTAAGAGTGAACTTAACACAGAGTTACCCGGAATAATAGTTGGCCACATGTCTTGTCACAACCCTTATTTCTCACCTTGATATTCAATAGTTGCTACTTAGTCATTAAATTGCCATTAGTTCCTTACAATAGATAATCTTAGTTTTATTAATAGTCGATAATAACATAAATCAAAGGTTTATTATCCTGGATAGTGTTGAGCTGAAGATTTATTAGAACATTATTTAAACCAATCCTTGTGGAAACGATTTAATACTATACTATTTTTGACTAGCGAGCCTAAGTTTTATACCCGATTTTACGCTCGTCAGTAGAACCTCTAGAAGCTCGTGTATTTGTGACTCCAGATCTGGGCTGTACTTAGATAATTGGGTCATTATGCTACTTCATACTTTATTGTAGTTTCATTTCTGTCTAATTGGTTAAATTGTTCGAAGTGTTTAAAATGGGCAAAAGAATTACTCTAACGTTGGCTTGCCTAGCGATTGAAATATTAGGCGTCATCATAGTCTCGAAGGTGCAAATTACGGGTAGTGACAAAACTCAGAGATTTTGACTCTCATATTCTGATTTTTTTTCATTCTTTTTGTAGTTAATGGAGTAATATTTAAGATATCTAAAGAGAAAAAATTGGATTCGAGTTATTTTGCTCCTAACTTAAGCAAATGAAGTCAGCTTTTGAGCTTTGCTTGACCAAAAATCGAGATCATGATATATACTATTTGTATAAGTCAAAACATAAAGCAAGAAGATACTTCACTCTATTACTATTTTTTGATAGTTATACAAAGTTTCATGTAATCCTCTATTATTGTGTATAAATGTTCTTTTTGTGTTTTGATTGTAATTTGGCAATAATATGCAAAAAGTGGCAAAGTAATATTGGACATATTAAGTAAAGTTTGATACATCTGCGATAACATAAAGTTATATATATAAAATTTAGCATCTCAACGGAAGTTGGAGGAAAACAATTTATTAAATGTGTCAAGGGCTTGAAAAGAAATTCTTTATGCAAATATAAAACTAAAAAATGCAAAATAGGATGATCCAAAAACCAACATCAAAGGTAGCATTTGGTGGGCAAGACGTGGTTTCTATTTAATGGTGCAACCTTCTAAAATTGACACAATTTGGTTTTTGTAGTTATCATAAATCAATCAAACAAGATCTTGCCAACCATGACAGACAACACTAGACCTCATGATCTCATTGTCTTTCATCTCTCAATTTAATAAAGAAAATGACTCCAACGGTTGCAATTGGCCCTTTCTTTTTACAACCCATGTTTTCGTACGTATGAGTCATCATAAGTCAATTGATGTAAGCTCAGAAATGA
>AWOL01S0125346.1:0-24566 GCA_000715115.1 Nicotiana otophora | reverse complement strand
CAAACAATTAATTTGACGACGTATAGACACTCGTCACCTCGCCTATACGTCGTTCAAATGCAAATCACATAACAATTAATTTAAGGGTTCTATTCCCTCAAGTCAAGGTTAACCACGCCACTTACCTCGGTTTGCAATTTAACTACACGGCAGAAATGACCTCAGTGGGTCCCAACAGAATAAGCATATAGCCTAAATATGGTTTCTAACATGAATCACAACTCAATTACTCTAACATGTAGAAATCGCATGGACAAAAATAAGATTAGGTAACTACACAGTACCACAGAAACAACCGAGTCATAATTCATACGGTGCACGCCCACACGCCCGTCACCTAGCATGTGCGTCACCTCAACACTAAACATATATCACGTATATTTAGGGGTTCATACCCTCAGTACCAAATTTAGAAGTGTTACTTACCTCAAACAAACCAAATCAAATACCGAACAAACCAAATAATACTCTAGAAATGCCATCCCGTGCATACCGCCTCCGAACGGCTCGAAACTAGTCAAAAAAAAAACTCAAGAACATCAAATAATGCCAAAGGAATAAAACTCATTCGATAAAAGTCAAATCTTTAATCAAAAGCCCAAAGTCAACCAAAAAGTCAAACTCGGGTCTGCACCTCAAAACCCGACAAAACTCACAAAATCCAACAATTCATTCAATTACGAGTTCAATCATATAAGTTTCATTCAAATCCAATTCCTAATCGATGTTCAAAACTCGAAAATTCACTTTATGAAACTTTAGATAAACCCTCCCCCCCAATTTTTCTCTTTAAAATTCACAATCCAATTATCTAAAATGAAGATAGATTCACGAAATATAACCAAAATCAAATAAAGAATACTTACCCCAATCTATTTGATAAAAAGCGCTTCAATCCGAGTTCCATAGCTTCAAATATGATAAAATGGCCGAAATATCCGAAATAGAGTATTTTATATTCACTGGACGAATTAATGAACCGCGATCACGGAAATACCATCGCGATCGAGAAGAAGGAAAATGCACTGCCCCAGAAATACACTATGCAATCACGTACAAATATTCGCGATTGCGATGAACAAACAACACTGCCTCCACAAATACTCTATGCGATCGCCAATTAAACGACGCGAACGCGAACCACACTGTCTCCCACACTTTGCGAATGCGTCACCTCTTACGCGAACGCGTCTCAACACTATGCGAACGAAGCCTCCATTGTGCGAACACGTACAGTATCCATACCAAGTTATGCGATCACATCCATCAAATCGCGATCGCTATTAAGAAACTGCCCAGTTCAAATCTTGCCTCTACGCGATCACATCTCCTAATCCGCGATCGCGAAGAACACTTTGGTGCACTAGACTTTAGCAGAAACCATCAATGCATTATGAAAAAGAAATGGTCCGAAATCGATCCGAAACATGTTCGAGCCCCTCAGGACCGCGTCCGAACATTCCAACAAGTCCCACAACTGTGGAACCTTGGTCGCAGAAGCAAGCAGCTCCTCGCAGAAGAGAAATGGGGAAGTAGGCTGCTCATCGCAGAAGCGGACATGTTTGCGCACCTGCGACATCGCAGGTGCGGTCAATGGAAAGCGTAGGAGTGAAGGACTTCGCAAGTGCAGAGAAAATTGTCGCAGAAGCGACTCCGCATGTGAGGCCATTTGGGATTTTTGCCATTTGCTCTCATGTGTTGCATATTCCGCATGTGCGGCTTCACATATGCGATTCTGAGTCCTCAAAAGCAGAAATGTTGGGCAGGATGCTTTAAGTTCGAGGGTTCAATATTTTCACCCATTTTCGGATTTTGGAGCTCGGATTGGGCGATTTTGGGAGAGGAATTTTTCCACACTACTTGGGGTAAGTACTCTTGACTCACTTTTGATTATATTTTATGAATTGATCTTCGTTTTCGGCATTAGATTATTGATTTTTAAAGAGCAATCGGAGGAATTTTCTATAATTCCATAAAATAAATTTTTGAGTTTTGAACATCTATTCGGAGTCGGATTTGAGTAAAATTAATATGGTTGAACTCGTAATTGAAAGGGTTGTCAGATTTTGTGAGTTTCACCGAGTTTAGAGATGTGGGCCTCACTATCGACTTTTCGAGTGGAGTTGGAAATTTTTATAAATTGTTAAATTGTAAGCATTGGAGTATACTGTGATTAATTTGCACGTTATTTGAATAGATACAGATCGTTTGGCTTGAATTGAGGATATATGAAGGTGTTTAGAGGTTGATACACGTGGAATGGAATTTTCGGAGTATAATTTATCTTGCTCGGCATTGGATTCGGTTTGTTCGATGTAAGTAACATTTATAAACTTGGAGTTGAGGGTATGAACACTGAATATACGTGTTATGTGATTTGTTTGGAGGTGACGCACATGCTAGGTGACCAGCGTGTGGGCGTGCACTGTAGAAATTGTGACGTAATTGATTCCATGGAATATTGTAGTCAAATAATCTTGGCATTATCCACACACTTTCATGTGTGAAAGAAATTGAGCTGAGAATCATGTTAAAAATCATGCTGAGGCTATATGCAGGTATTATTGAGACCCACATAGGCCATATTGCTGTTGAATTATTTGTTTAAATTATAATTTCATACTCAGTCATGTTCATCTAGTTGTGAGGATATTTACGGGATCGAGCTGCACGCCGCAGCAGACCATATTGACTTTATATATATTTATTATTATATGGATCGGGACTGCATGCCGCAGCAGTCCTTATAGGCTTTATTGTTATGGGATCGGGCCGCACGCCGCATCAGGCCTAAATGGCTTATTATTATAGCGCTTGAGCTGAAGAAGCCTCTCCGGAGTCTTCTGTGGGCTGGATTGTCCATATACAATACTATGAGATTGAGTACTCTGAGAGTGTGAGTACATGAGTTCATCACTGTGTTGCATTGCATTAGACATGCATACTTGATATGTAGGCATAAAGAAGTATTTTTCCTTATGCCATCTGATAATGAGATTTCTTATCTGTAGTTAAAGTTTATGAGAAAAAAATCAAAGATTTCAGACTTACTCATATTTTCGGTATCTTTCGGCAAAAGATTTGAGTTTTATTGTTATACTTGAAAAGAAAATATTTATTTTCCGGAATTGCATACGAGCTGAGCATTTTATTATTGAGATATTACTTGTGATGCTTCAAAATTGTATTGTTATGAGATGTTATTGGTTATTGGAGTTTTATGCTGACCCTTGTCATATCTCATCACTACTTTCAACCTAAGGTTAGGTTTGTTACTTATTGAGTACATGTGGTCGGTTGTACTCATACTACACTTTTGCACCTTGCGTGTAGATGTTGGATGTTGATATAGCTGCGTACAGCGGAAGTTGGATCTGAAAATGTACTTGCGTTCC
Organism: Nicotiana otophora; assembly: GCA_000715115.1. NCBI lineage: Eukaryota > Viridiplantae > Streptophyta > Magnoliopsida > Solanales > Solanaceae > Nicotiana > Nicotiana otophora. The sequence goes on along the minus strand of AWOL01S0125346.1, from coordinate 21,171 downwards.
AGTCATTGCTGCCTCTTGTTCATGGTAGCTTTAGAATTTTTAATCCGTTCATGTATATTTCAAACAGATGTTGTATTTTATTTCATACCAGCTTTGTAAATACTAAATTTTAGAAGCTCATGATTTATACTACCAACCTTTGGGGAGTGTATTAGAGTCAATTAAATATTAATTGAATCGAATTTTTTTAAATTGGCTTACCGAACGGGTTGGGTTAGGTACCATCACCGCTAGTTGGATTTTGGGTCGTGACATGGGACCAACTCTAATATCTGCACAAGAAGTGCAGAGTGTAGTATGAGTACAACTGACCCCATGTACTCTGTAAGTGTAGAGCCTAACCTCGACGAAGTAGTGACGAAGCTAAGGCGGGTCACTTACATTAACCTGTACGCAATAATAATAATAATAATAATAATAATAATAATAATAATAATAATAATAATAATAATAATTATAATAATAATAACAGAAAGACATGAAAGGAAGTAAAGCAGTTAATTCTTAACAACGAACTCAAATCTAACTAACAGAGAGTCCAGAATAACCAGTCATATAAGCTCTTCTCATTTACCGAGGCCAATTCAATAGTCACAAACAATATAATTTTAATCAATATGTTGTGGCGTGCAACCTGATCCCACAATATCAACTTTAAACAATTTGTTGCAGCGCGCAACCCGATCCCACCATATTACCATCTATCAATGTCATAATCCGTCCTTATTCACGCCATTTCAATTCATTACCTTTCAATTTATGTTGTGGCTTGCAACCCACTCCCCAAATAATTTTAATTAACAATAGCTATTTAACAACCAATATTTATAAGAAGTTCTACATCAAGACAACAAATGTACGAGCAATGAAGAATAACATGATAATCAAAGAATCTCGAACAACTTGGAGGTCTCAACTTTACCAACTCAACGGTATTTACCAATTAACAATTCGTATAAATGAGACTACATTATTGGAGGCAACAAATGATACGAAACTATAAGACAAATAAGGTATAAGACAATTAAGATATGCAAGAAAGCAAATAGAGACAAGTAGTAAATAAGCATAGAATTATGGAAGGAATGGATAATTTAATACAAGGAATACTAAATGGCAAGTAGCAAATATGGCATGGAAGTCAAACAAGCATGTAGAAATTAAGGCATGTAACAAGATATACAATGACGAAACAAAAGCATGGAAACAAGTATTACAATGGCGCATATACACTCCTCACCTCGTATATATGAGATGTTCCTCATATAATACACATAACAAGAAGTTCAAGGGTCCCTAATTCCCTCAAATCAAGGTTAGACTCAACATTTACCTCACTTCGTAATCAACTCAAAGTTCAACCACGACCTTGCCTTTTGAACAAGCCTCCAAACCAACCAAATTTAGCAAATTATTGACCAAATGATTCAAAATAAACTTTAGAAACTACCCACAAATTAAAGAAGTTCAATTTCGATCATATTTGAAAAGGTCAACAAAAGTCAACCCCGGGTCCGCTTGGTCAAAATCGAGATTTGGACCAAAACTCGATTACCCATTCACCTCCGAGCTCGGTTATATAATTTGTTTCGAAATCTGACCTTAATTCGAGGTCTAAATCTCAAATTTACAAAAACCCCTAATTCTACCTAAATCCCTAATTTTTACCATGAAATTCCTAAATTTGATGTTGAAATCTCGTGAAATGTAAAGGGTAACTGAAAAAGAAATAGATTAAAGTCACTTACCAATGTATTTAGGCAGAAAATCTCTTGAAAAAATCGCCTCTAGGGTGTTTAGGGTTGAGAAAATGTGAAAAATGAACTAAGTCTCGTTTACCCCTTTTTTACCCAGCTGCGGATGTTGCAATTGTAATGTCTTGTTCGCAATTGCAAACATCGCATATGCAAGAAAAGGGTCGCAATTGCAAAACCTGTCTCAGACACACAGATGTCGCAAATGCAGGATTTTGTTTGCAATTACGAACACTCAACCTTCGCAACTGCGCACTGTTCTAGAAATACTGAGTCGCAAATGCGACTCCTGGATCGAAATTGCGATCCGTGACACGTTCGCATAATCGAACATTTTCCTCACAATTACGAGTCCATCCAAGCCAGCCCATGCTCGCAAATGCGAAGACTTTTTCGGAAAAGCGAGGCTCGCAAATGCGAGACCTGCAGCAGAGCACCAGCAATAATGAAGGCATCATTTATTCTCCTTAGTGTAAAATCAATCGTAGCCTATCTGAAACTCACCCGAGCCCCTCGGGCTCCAAACCAAATATGCACATGAGTGTAATAACATCATATGAACTTGCTCACGAAATCAAATCACAAAAATAACATTTAAATCTACGAATCAATCCTCAAAACGAATGAACTTTCAAAGTGAAACTCAAGAACGCTAGAATCACGTTTAAGTGTCCGAATCATGTCAAATCAATTCTGAATTGGACCAAATTTTGCAGACAAGTTTCAATTAGAAATACAGAACTTTTCAAGTTTTAACATCAAAATCCGAGCATGTTAGCTAAAAAGTCAACTTATAGTCAAACTTAGGAATTCTTTAACTTTCAAAAATGCTAGTTTCGGCAAAATGAGTCAAAATAAGTTAGGTACTTTCAAATTCGATTCCGGTCATACGCCCTAGTCCCAAATCACGATATGGATCCACTGGGACCATCAACATACTGATCCGGATCTGTTTACATAAAATATTGACGGTAGTTAACTCAAGTCATTTTAAGACAAAAATTCACATTTCCTCAATTGTTTCACATAAAACTTTCTCAAAAAAAGACTCGGACTGCACACGTAAATAGAGACATGCAAAACAGAGCTAATTGAGGTCTCGAAACACAGGAATAGAGGTTAAATCTCAAAATGACCTATCTGATCATCACACTCATTTTTTAGTACATCCGATAACAGGAAGTACGGGGCGGGGAATCGATGAGGGGTTCATCTTCAATCTTTCTCTAAATGTCGTCTTTCGAAAGTGACTTCATATGATAGTACCTCGCAAGACAGGGGAACTGAAATTATTAGTAAAGCATAAAGTAAACAATAAACTGATTTATTTTTGAAATGATTTTATTTTCGAAAGATAGTTTTTGAAAATATTTTTTGGAAATTGTTCTAGAAAATAGTTTTGGAAAATAATATATGAGGCTCAGATATATGTAACATATCCGTCTAGACATGAGATCGAGAATTACCTTGATTGCGACCAATGTTTTAAAAGGCGGGGGCGTGAGGTGAAGCGTTTTACCTCTGACAAGGCGAGGCTTAAGCCCTGAGACATGGGGCGTAAGTCTCACGGATCTTTAAATTTTACTAATTTCAAGAATTTTAAGATAGTATAAAATAAAAAAGTATGACGTATATCATAATATGCAAATTAGCCGTAACGTCGTTACAACTCAAACATCAAAAGTAATGTATTCGATGTGAAATCTTATATGTATCTCTTAAGAAGTAATGAATCTTGAAAGAATTTCGATATTATAATTTGATTTTTTTTTTAAATACTCCTTTTATTTAATATGCTTTCTATTTGAAAGAGAATTTATGTAAAAACATAATTCATAATTTAAATATATTTCTCTAGCATCGTTTATTTTTACGTTTCAACAAGTTAATAAATTGACACATAATTCACCATACTATACCATGATAACTAATTATTTATAAATAGTTACTAGCTAATACCAAGCTATTAAAATAATAAGTATTGTATCTTGTAAACATGGAAAAAGTTATTTAGGAGAATAATTATAAAAAAAGTTATGGACTATTATATAATAAAGACATAACAAAAGTTAATAAATAAATACTTTTAAATGAAAGATTTATTTAAAATTTACTATCATAGCATTCTTGGTGGATAACATGCAATAATTATTATTTTAATTATGACATAAAATACTCTCAACTTAATGATTAATGATTACGAAAAAGTATTTATTGAGAAAATTTGAGGATTTACAAGGTTAGTTACACACAATTGCATAAAGTTCTTTTAGGCGAGCCCAGTACTCTGGGCATTGGGCGTGTCCGGGTGTAAGCCCCGACGGCCGAGGCATAAATCTCACGGAACTAAGCCCCACACATAAGCCCAGGGGCGTTTTACGAGTGCTTCTCCCCGGGGCGAGTCCCAATTCTGCCTTTTAAAACAGAGGTTGCGACTACGACGGCCGACCGTGTCACCTTCCGAAGGTTTTATTGGTTCATCACGTCCTTATCTTTTATTTTTTCGATGTTTATCATCATCGCCTCGTTATTTCAGGAGTCATTTCGGGGCGTCGTGGCCTCAAAAAATTATTCTCATCGGCCTCGGATGTCCACTATATCTTTTGTTCAATGTCAGAATATGGCACCAAATCAGCAACACGTATAGTGGGACGAAGTCACCTAAATTGTTAGTCACCCAAAATTTTCAGATAACCAAATACAATTGCATGTTAGTAGTCTTTGTCCAACTCAATAGAAACCGAATATGAATTTTTAGAATCAAAGCAAAATAACAATAATGTGTTTAGAATGTCATAGCTGCAAAACAGAGTCAAGAAGGAGACGGGCGGCTGTTTGCTCTTAATGCTTGAGATTGATGAGAGAGAGCCCATAGGGGCTGGCGGCTGAAGACAAAGAAAAGGAGGGGGAGCCGCCTTTAGGATTTTTTAGACCCCTTAAGAATATCTGATTGTAGTAGTGCGTGTGTATTTTTTGTATTTTTGTAGTGCGTATAAAATATGGGGGTGGGGTAGACAACTTAGGGACCAAGTTTTAAGGTAAGACAAAATAATTACTATCTTTGCTTCAGTTTATGTGAACATATTTTCTTTTTGGTCCGTTCCAAAAAGAATGACCACTTTCTAAATTTGATAATAATTTAGCTTAAAATTATAATTTTACCCTTAATGAGAAGCTCTTATAACCACACAAATACTCTAGGCAACTTTTTGACTTGTTTAGAACCACAAATTCCAAAAGTCTTTATTTTTTCTTAAACTCTGTGCCCAGTCAAACATGTTCAGATGAATTGGAACGGAGGGAGTAGGTTTTTATCCATTGTGTAAAAAAGTACCATCATTACATATGTTATGTCACATCAATGTCTAGTTAAATCAAATGTCATATCACGTCGGATGTTGACGGAATATTGAATTTGATCGAACTTGATCCGTATTTTGGAATTAATTATACTGACTTCCATATAATTAATATATTGTGCTATGAGCTGAAAAATAATTATTTAATTAGAAATCATGTAGTATTTATTTAAAATGTAACTATTACAATTGTGTTGTAGTAATTACTATATTTATTTTTTATTTTTTTATTTTTAAAAGTCAATAAATTGATAGAATATCCTGATATTTGAAAATAGGACAATTATCAATAAATTGCTTAAAATTTAGAAAAATACAAGAAAATGGTTGTATTTAACCAATTGCATAAAATGATAAAAAATCCTATATTTTGTGAAAATAGGGATAATTATTCATAAATTGCATTAAAGCTAAATAATGTGCAAAATACTAAATTTTATTATTTTTTAACTAGGAAGCCTACATAGTTGGGTTTTAAATACGGAGGGTCAAAATTGAGTGTCAACAATTGCCTCTCTTTGACCGGAGATGATGTAAGAATCTTCGGGCAAAGAAATTGACACCATACTCACTTTGACCCGACATGATAGAGTTGGAATGAGGAGGTTTTGAAGATTGTGACCGAACTCTAGTGTTGAGTTGCCTACATATCTCGGGTTGTACGAGAATCAGGTCGCATGTAATTCTGGAATGCAACTGAGTGCTACTTGTAGATCATAGCCTCATGGGGTGGAAGACAAATGTTCGAGGATGAAAAGGTTCATATGATCTCGACATTGCTTCCAAAATTGCCCCAGTGTCGGACTGTGGCAACACTAGAACGTGGATGTTGGATAGTGAATGGATTGATTGGATGGATTTTGATGTGGATATGGCCGGGTTCTGTGTTGAGTTTTCCTACATATCTCGAATGTAACGAGAATCATGCTGGTTGTAGTTCGAGAAGGCGATGGGATGATTTGATTTTGATTTTGATAGTTGCCCAAGCGTTAAGCTGTGATGACACTGGATTTATTATGACCATGAGGGTTCAGATTACCTACACACCTCATGTCAGTGGGACATAAGAACGATACTTGGGGACATACCGCCGATTGTTGTTGGAAAGCTTGACGTCCGTCCTCAAAATCTGCCCTAATTTATTGATAGAAGATAATTCCATGTTGTGTCGCGTCTTTGATAAGTAAAGTTGACGATGTGTGGACTATGCTTCTATTTAGCTTGAGAAGATGGATATGTGGTTTTTGAATAAAATAGGGTCCAGAGTTGGAACTCTAATTCGAAAGAGATCTGGGCTAGATATAGGTTCGAAGTGATCGGATCACTTTCATTTTTGAAGGAAATTCGGACCGCGTACCAGTCCGAAATGATTGGAGCCCTTTGATTTTTGAAGGAAATTTGAACAGTGTACCGGTTCGAAGCGATATCAGAGCACTTTGATTGAAAAAGGGAAGTCCGGGCTGTATACCGCTCCGAAGCAATATCGGAGCATTTAAATCTAAGATACCCGTATTGGAAGGTGGGCTCCTGTAAAATTGAACTTGAAATAAAATGCCCATTGTTCAGGTTTGGCTTTGAAAGGAAATGCCCATTGTTTAGGAGAGCGCTTGAAAAATTTGACTTTGAAATGAAATGTCCATTGCTTAGGAGGACGCCTAGAAAGCAAGAAGCTATTGTTTTTTCTTATGTAAGAAGATTGATGAAAAGCGTTCTGTTATTAATGGCTCAGATAGGTAATAGATGCAAAACGATAGAATTTTGAAATGATATGGTCGGGTCTGACTTGGACTTCCTACGTATTCCAATGGAATCAGGCCAAAACGTAATTCGATTACAAAAGATGATTGTATCCGATGTGGATTGCCTACGTATTCCTACTAAAGAAAATCAAGTCGAGGCGTAGTTCCGAATGTATAGAAATGATTTTTGGTTTTCTATTTCAAGAGTGGGACCGGACCCTACGTGGGTTGACTACGTATCCCCCATGGGAAGTCAGGTCGGGCGTAGTTCAGTTACAATAAAATCTAACTATGCCGACAACAAAACTTGATTCTTTTTGTTTTAAAATCCTAAGCTCCAGGAAACCTTTCACGATCGTGTCTGCATCTTCGCGATCGCAAAGAACAACATGCACACTAGCAAATCAGCAGTCCAAAAACATGGAGAAATGGCTCGTAGCCCATCCAAAACACACCTAAGGCCTCCAAGACCCCATCGAAATATACCAACAAGTTCCATAACATAATGGGGACCTGCTTGTGTCACGACCCAAAATCTAAACCGTCGTGATGACACCTAACCCAACCCGCTAGGTAAACCAATTAATAAAATAACATAATATAATAACACTGAAGTGAATCAAAGATAAGATAATTGAATTTTATACAACTCCCCAAGGACTGGTAGTACAAATCATGAGCTTCTAAGATTTAGAGTTTACAAAGCTAGTATGAAATAAATACATCATTGGTTCGAATGTATAAAAAACAGATTTTCATTAGTCTAAAGCTATCATGAACAAGAGGGAGTTGTAGCTGGAACGCAGGTACATCCTCAAATCCAGCTTCCATCGTGAACAGCAACATCAGCATCCAACATATGCACGGAAGGTGCAGAAGTGTACTATGAGTACAATCAACCCCATGTACTCAATAAGTAACAAACCTAACCTTAGGTTGAAAGTAGTGACGAGCTGGGACAAGGGTCAGAATCCAAAACCAATAACCAGCAACAGTTCATAACAGTATAATAAAAATGGTACAAGAAATAACTCAACTCGTTCAAAGTTACGAAAATAGGCATACTTTTCAAGTATAACGGTAGATCCCAAATCTTTCACCGAAAACCCCAAAACATATATAGGTAAGTTTGAAAACTGTAATTCTTCCCAAAACCCTTTCAACAACAAATAAGATATTTTATTTTTAGATAGCATGAGAAAATTACATCTCTATGCCTATATGTCAATATACAAGTGAAATCATGAATGTCACCAAAACTCGGGTAGCAGGAGGAAATACATCTCTATGCATGTATTTCAAGTACGCATGTCAAATGCTATGCATCTCAGTGATGAACTCACGTACTCACCCTCAGAGTACTCAATCACTCAATACTATACGGGGCAGGTCCAGCCCAGGGAAGATCTATCTCTCAATATAAATAGCAACTGACAGTCAGTCACTCAGTACAATTTAAGGCAAATCCAACCAAGGGAAGATCCATCCCAAATATAAATGTTTAGGGCAAATCCAACCCAATGCAAAATGAACCAATATGCAAATAAACCAGGGCAGATCCAGCCCAATACAAATGATTGCTAGCAATTGCGCCCACTATGGGTGTGCAGACTCCGGAGGGGCCGATCAAGACCAAGCATTATAATAAGCCAAATTCTGGCATGAATATATAAAGTTTGTTGCGGCGTACAGCCCGATCCCATAAATATCACTCACAACAGGCCCTCGGCCTCACTCAGTCATCAATATCTCTAGTCTCTCGGGCTCACAACACTCATGCTAAGCCGCCCAAATCAATGATATGAGATGTGACAATATACAATAACAGAGACTAAGATATGATATGCAATAATGAATATCACTTAGTACATTACTGCAATTAAGTAAATAACTTATCAGCAAAGATTGTGGGTCCCAATAGTACCAGCATATAGCTTAAACATGATTTCTAGCATGAATTACCTCTCAAGTGCTCTAACACATAGAGTACAGTAAAACAATGTTCATATAAAATAGCTACACAGTTCTATAGAATCGACTAAATCATAATTCACACGGTGCACGCCAACACGCACGTCACCTTTTATGCACGTCACCTCAACATCAATCACATAACACATAATTCGGGATTTCATACCAGCAAGACCAAGTATAGAAGTGTTACTTAACTCCAACAAGCCAAATCCAATACCGATCAAGCCAAGCGATGCTCCAAAAATGCCATCCCGTGCGTACCGACCTCCAACGGCTCGAATCTAGCCAAAGGCAACTCAAATACATCAATTAACGCCAAAGGGAACAAACCCAATCGATAAAGATCAAATCTTTAATCAAAAGTCCAAAATTAACCCAAAGGTCCAACCCGGGCTCGCACATTAAAACTTGACAAAACTTATAAAATCTTACAACCCATTCAATTACGAGTCCAACCACACTAGTTTCACCCAATTCCGACTCCGAATCGATGTTCAAAACTCAAAAACTCACTCTTCGAAACTTTAGGCTAAAACCCCCAAATGTTTCTTTAAATTTCATAAGCCAAATGCCAAAAAGGAGAATAGATTCATGAAATATAATCATAAATGAGTAGCGAACACTTACACCAATCCACATGGTGAAAATTGCTTTAAGAATCGCCTCAATCCGAGGTCTATAGCTCCATTTATGAATAAAACGACCAAACCCTCGATTTAAAAGCTTCTGCCCAGTCATTTCTGCTTTTGCGAACACATGAGCCGCTTCTGCGACATCGCTTCTGCGATACGAACTCCGCTTCTACGGACTCTACTAGCCAGCTGACCCCTTGCACCTGCGGATATCCATCACTTCTGCGCAGCCGCAGGTGCGAAGCCAAACACGCTTTTGCGCCCCAAACCATCGCTTCTGTGGGGCCGCAGATGCGCCCCAATTTTCGCACATGCGAAGACTCCAAACTCCGCCCATTTTTGCTTCTACGACCACTATGCCGCTTTTGCGGCTCCGCACTTGCGCCCATAGCTCCACAGGTGCGGTCACACCAGAATCTCTGCCAAACCAGCCTTAACCAAATAGGTCCAAAATGATTCGAATCCCGTCCGAAACGCACCCGAGCCCCTCCGAACCCCGTCCGAATACACAAACAAGTCCCATAACATAACACGAACTTACTCGAGGTCTCAAATCACACATAACAACATAGAAATGAAGAATCACACCTCAAATCAAAATTTACTGAACTTTGAACTTTCAACTTCCAAAACTCGCGCCGAAACATATCAAATCCACCCGAACTGAACTCAAATTTTACACACAAGTCTCAAATGACATAAAGAAGCTATTCCAATTCCTAGAACCACAATCCGAGTTTGATATCAGCAAAGTCAACTTCCGGTCAAACTTAAGAACTTTTCAATTCTTCAAATTTCCAACTTTCGCCAATTAGTATCGAATCCTTCTAGAAATATCCAAATGCAAATCTAGGCATACATCCGAGTCTAAAATCACCATCCGGGCCTAGTGGAACCATCAAAACTCCGTTCCGGTGTCAAATTCAAAAAAGTCAAACTTGGTCAACTCTTCCAACTTAAAGCTTAAGTCATGAAATTTATTCTTCCAAATCGATTATGAATAACCTGAAAACCAAAACCGACGATTCATATAAGTCATAATACATCATACAGAGCTACTCATGCCCTCAAACTACCGAGCAAAGTGCAAATACTCAAAACAACCGGTCAGGTCGTTACATCCTCCCCCACTTAAGCATACGTTCGTCCTCGAACGTGCCAAGAGTCGTCCCAAGGCCATCAAATCACCGCGTAACATTACCATGCACATACCCGGGGGTGATCCCATGTCACCCTAATCTATATAGGCCCGACAACACAATATAACTGAAGATCATTACTTCGACCTTAGCCCGTAAACCTTAGAATCCAATTTCCAACATCCGAAATATTCTATAAGACCCGAATCTCGCATCTACACACTGTATAAGTCCGAACAAGCTATCTCAAACCATAACCATAACCCAAGGTGTAATCACATGATATACTGCATAACTCCAATACTCGTAGCAATAACTCCCGACCACAATAGATGCTCGACAACCAACTCGACACCGGTAACAAACCTCATATCAACTAAAAATCTTGTTATGAACCTTTGTACACTTCCAATGATGAAAGAAACATGCAGAAACTCTTAACCATTCATCAGATCAACATGTCTTGGAGCTCTCTCTCTCGTCCGACAAGAACCAAAGCAAATCCTAAGCCAACTTTCGATATTATTCTTCTAAACATACCGTAATCAAATTCGATAGTATCCATTCTAGGTCCAACGACCTCATCTCATCAAACACAACCACTCTAGTGACATGCCACATTAATACAACCTAAAGCCGCAAGTCGTGCAATCCGTGCACCAATAAGCAACAATCCAAATGTACTCAATCATGGAAATGACTCAAATGAGAGAAACATCCCGCAAGTTCAACAAGTACCACCACAGCTGCAATGCTACGAACCCATCATACATAGTAGAACCAAGACCCACGAATCTAATACAAAGGATCTTACCTCAACATCACTTCGCTGCAATGCGTAACCCCATCCAAACATTGGTCTGTATGCAATACCTCAGCCACCATGCTCAAAATCAGTAACCACACCAATTCGACATCAAGTACCCAAGATGCATGGCCATAACCATGGAGAAACAATAAACACAATACCACAGTCGGGAAAGAACAGAACCAATGTGCAATCACTCATTCAACACCCTAATACCCATCTCGCTCAAATTTCGCTATAAGGCCCAAATAAAACCACACCATGTGTGTATATAACCAATGAATCACAACCCTCCCTCCCCCGTGGCATAGAAGGGTAACTCATAGAACATATCAGAAATCGAATAAGCTCAACTCTAACCGAATGGCACAACCCTCAACAATAGCAGTACGGAGTCAACCAATCCGACCCGGTGTAGATTACACATCCTCATTGGGCTTACCAATGGACCCCAAAACAACTCTGGTCACCCACAAATAGATAAATAACCTTCCGAAAGCCCACAAGGACTGAATCATAACACATACTATTCTCCGGCTAGCTTTGGCCACATTTTTTGCAGTCCACAACCACGAAACAATCTGCTTCCGAGAACTCCAGTCTCCAAATTCATAGAACACACGAATCACCATATCCACTCCCAACTACACCGCTCGAATGTCTAACACATCTCCTATACACGATCATCCCACGAAGAATACTTCCATAATTCTTCTGTGCCACATAATAAAATTTGAATATCATCAGTCGATCAACCAGGAGAGTACCGCAATACCAATGAAGCATCCGTAAATCAACACTCAGTGCGCCTTTTGAAATACGCACCCTTCTCAGGAATTACCAAGTAGTTATAACATTCATCTATATATCTAAAGCTGTCAGTGCTGTCCAAAATTCATGACCTTCCCTCCAAATATGAACCGTGACCTTGCACATGCAAAACTCAATCCTACACAACACACTGCACCTATCATGCCATCATATGAAACGTACGAGAGTCTCTTAATCAACTCTAAGTCACAAGCAAAATATATACCCGATCGGTCAAAAACCTTCCATTTGATCTCATCCAGGACAAAAATCATAATACGCAACATGTGCTTCACGCCAGTAGGAAATATCCATCCTAAGACTTGATAGAAGCCATCGAGAACTCTTCGAAACCCATTTGCCCATAATCAAACCATCAGAAGTGAGTCTCTCTAACTCAAACAAGCCACGCAGGTTGCCAAACCCAAGAGTATTGACACCAAAACACCTGTAGAGCCTCACCACATCATAAGTACCCAAAGAATCGATCATATCTATTACCGTACTGATCCAAAATACTACCAAGCTGTCCCATTTCTCCGAGTTCCTTCCGAATTGCCCTCAAGCTGACACTTCTTCTTGTTAGAATACCACGATCCTCACCCAAAGCTCACCACAAGGGATCCTAACATAAAACCACACCGCCCTAAGGCCCATAAGCCACTATATTCCCTCTTAAGCACCTCCAAACATACCGCAACCGAGATACCCACTCTGAAGAAATCTTCTGTGAATCTAACGTCATTTCCTTCACATTTCTTATACTGAACAATCTATGATGAGATAGAAATACCGCGAGTCTCGACACCATCCAATGTAAATCTCAGATCCTTGTCATATAAAAATTCGAAAAAATTCACATTGCCACATGAAAATCTTGAATCCATTAGAACTTTCTCGAGAGTCATCCACCCTGCTTAAATCTCAACTGCATCGACCAAACGGGCCGAACTACATGTGCCTCATTAGCTCAACAACACCCAAAGAAGTAATTTTTCCTTAATGCACTGAGCAAATTCATACACCGTGCACACTACATCCGTCACGAATAATAACTCAACCCATTCCATGATTTCCATATAACCATAAAGTGTAACGTAACACGTATCGAAAAAATTTCTTGCTAAAGTCATCCTCAAAACCAGCCTCTACAAGTCATAACTGATTCATAGTATACCTCAAATCGAAACTGATACAACACATAACCATGTAATCAAATCGTCGATAGTAAACTCCCTCACTTGGCTCGAAGCCATAGATCAAAACACTCGATAACTCACAATGTCCATACTCTATTACTGCCAAAATCTCGCACCGAAATTCAACTCAATCCTTCATAAGATACTGCAACACAAACCATCTAATACCTGAAATCATCTACAAATCTAGCATCCATCCTCGTGACGGTCAAGTAATCTATTACAACCGATCCAAACTCAAATCGCATGACTATAACCCATTAGTAGAAAAGAGAGCCTCCACACAACATTATAAGGATCACACATCTATAGATCACCCTACAGGTTATAACCCACCTGCTTAGCCTCAAACTAACATCTCTCTATACCCTTTCATAGTCATAACTACTACGCAATCACTTAATCCTCCTGAGTCTGAACTCACAACAAAACATGAAAAATCCACTTCGTTCCATAATTATACTTCATGAAAGATTTTTCTACACACTCATCACTCGAGACTATACATCATATCATGACAGCAATCTAGCTCCCAATAGTCCTTTTCGCATCTCAAGCAAACTATTCTCGTCAAAATCAAACAGTCTGAACATATTCCGCAGTCACATCATACTTCATCACATAGCCATCCAACCACTCATCGAGCCACAAATTTCACTCATAGGGACACTACCAGACATATAAGTCTGAAAGCACTTGCTCACATAACCGAAATCCCCGTGTTCAAGCTACAGTCAAAACACTGATATCAAGTCCTCCAGTCTAGCCCATCATCAGCACGCAGTAATCACATCTCAAACTTTATCCATGGAATCACAAGTCGTCGATGCACAGTTGATACTGAGCGCTCATATGCGCATAAGAATGCGTGGAAGGAATTCAAAGAGTTATGTTTCAAGCTGAATCAATGTCGCACGATAAGGAAAGAAATATGGAAAATTTATCCTAAATGCCCTGTAGCCTCTAGAAGATAGGTATGGACGTCATCATACCGATCCGCAAGACGCTACTTGATACTTGCTCATGACTTTTAGAACCTATGAACCTAGAGCTCTGATACCAACTTGTCACAACCCAAAATTCAAACAGTCATGATGGCACTTAACCCAACCTACTAGGTAAGTTAATTAACAAAATAACATAATATAATAACACTAAAGTGAATTAAAGATGAGATAATTGAGTTTTATACAACTCTCCAAGGACTGGTAGTACAAATCATGAGCTTCTAAGATTTAGAGTTTATAAAGCTAGTATGAAATAAATACATCATCAGTTCGAATGTACAAAAAATAGATTTTTATAACTCTAAAGCTACCGTGAACAATAGGCAGTTGTAGCTGGAATGCAGGTACATCTTCAAATCCAGCTTCCGTCGTGCACATCAACATCAATATCCAACATATGCATGCAAGGTCCAAAAAATATATAGGTAAGTTTGAAAACTGTGATTCTTCCCAAAACCCTTTCAACAACAAATAAGATATTTTATTTTTAGATAGCATGAGGAAATTACATCTCTATGCCTACATGTCAATATACAAGTGAAATCATGAATGTCACCAAAAATTGGGTAGCAGGAGGAAATGCATCTCTATGCATGTATTTCAAGTACGCATGTCAAATGCTATGCATCTCAATGATGAACTCACGTACCCACCCTCAGAGTACTCAATCACTCAGTACTGTACGGAGCAGCTCCAGCCCAGGGAAGATCCATCTCTCAATATAAATATAAACTGACAGTGAGTCACTTAGTATGATTTAGGGCAAATCTAGCCCATGGAAGATCCATCCCAAATATAAATGTTTAGGGCAAATCCAGCCCAATGCAAATAAACCAAGGCAAATCCGGACCAATGCAAATGAACCAGGCCAGATCCAGCCTAATGCAAATGATTGCTAGCAATTGCGCCCACTGTGGTTGTGCAGACTCCGGAGGGGCCGATCTAGCCCAAGCGCTATAATAAGCCAAACCCTAGCATGAATCAATAAAGCTTGTTGCGGCATGCAGCCTGATCCCATAAATATCACTCACAATAGGCCCTCGATCTCACTCAGTCATCAATCTCTCTAGTCTCTCGGGCTCATAACACTCATGCTAAGCAGCCCAAATCAATGATATGAGATGTGACAATATACAATAACAGAGACTGAGATATGATATGTAATGATGAATATCACTAAGTACATTACTGCAATTAAGTAAATAACTTATCAGCAAAGATTGTGGGTCCCAATAGTACCAGCATATAGCTTAAACATGATTTCTAGCATGAATTACCTCTCAAGTGCTCTAACATATAGAGTACAGTAAAACAAATGTTCAGATAAAATAGCTACACAGTTCCATAGAATCGATTAAATCATAATTCACACGGTGCACGCCAACACGCACGCCACCTTGCATGCACGTCACCTCAACATCAATCACATAACACATAATTCAGGATGTCATACTAGCAACGCCAAGTATAGAAGTGTTACTTACCTCGAACAAGCCAAATCCAATACCGAGCAAGCCAAGCGTTGCTCCAAAAATGCCATCACGTGCGTACCTACCTATAAACGACTCAAAACTAGCCAAAGGCAACTCAAATACATCAATTAACACCAAAGGGAACAAACCCAATCGATAAAGATCGAATCTTTAATCAAAAGCCCAAAATTAACCCAAAAGTCTAACCCAGGCCCGCACCTTGAAACTCTACGAAACTTATAAAATCCTACAACCCATTCAGTTACGAGTTCAATCACACTAGTTTCACCCAATTCTGACTCTGAATCGATGTTCCAAACTCAAAAACTCACTCTATGAAACCTTAGGATAAAACCCCCCAATGTTTCTTTAAAATTCAGAATCCAAATGACAAAACAAGAATATAATCATGAAATATAATCAAAATGAGTAGAGAACACTTACCCCAATCCACATGGTAAAAATTGCTTCACGAATCGCCTCAATTTGAGGTCTATAGCTCCATATATGAATAAAACAACCAAACCCTCAATTCAAAAGCTTCTGCCCAGTCATTTTCACTTTTGCGAACATATGAGCCGCTTCTAGCGTCGCATCTGCGGCACGAACTCCGCTTCTGTGGAATCCACTAGCCATTCGACCCCTCGCACCTGCGGATTTCCATCCGCTTCTACGCAACTGCAGGTGCGAAGCTAAACATGCTTCTGTGCTCAAGCTCGCTTCTGTGCCCCAGCCCATCGCTTCTACAAGGCCGCATATGCGCCCCAATTTTCGCACCTGCGAAGACTCCAAACTCCGCCCCTTTTCGCTCCTGCGACCACTCTGCCGCTTTTGCGATTTCGCTCCTGCGCCCATAGCTCCGTAGGTGCGGTCACACCAGAATCCCTGCCAAACCAGCCTTAACCAAATAGTTCCAAAATGATCTGAATTCCGTTCGAAATGCACCTGAGCCCCTCGGGACCCAGTCTGAATATACAAACAAGTCCCATAATATAACACAGACTTACTCGATGTCTCAAATCACACATAACAATATCAAAACGATGAATCGTACCCCAAATCCAAATTTAATGAACTTTGAACTTTCAACTTCCAAAACTCGCACCGAAACATATCAAATCCACCCAGAATGAACTCAAATTTTGCAAACAAGTCTCAAATGACATAACAAAGCTATTCCAATTCCCGGAACCACAATCTGAGTCCCATATCATCAAAGTCAAATTCCGGTCAAACTTATGTACTTTCCAATTCTTCAAATTTCTAAATTTCGCCAATTAGTGCATAATCCTTCTACAAATATCCAAATGCAAATTCGGGCATATGCCCGAGTCCAAAATCACCATTCGGACCTAACAGAACCATCAAAACTCCGTTCCAGGGTCAAACTCACAAAAGTCAAACTTGGCGAACTCTTCCAACTTAAAGCTTAAGTCATGAAATTCATTCTTCCAAATCGATTCTGAATAATCTGAAAACGAAAACTGACGATTTACATAAGTCATAATACATCATACAGAGCTACTCATGCCCTCAAACTACCGAGCGAAGTGCAAATGCTCAAAACAATCGGTCGGGTAGTTATAGCTTGAGGCCTCAAATCACATCAAACAATATCAAAACTACGAATCGCACCTCAAATCGAACTTAATGAACTTATGAACTTTCAACTTCTACAACTCGCGTTGAATCATATCAAATCAATTCGGAATGACGTTAAATTTTGCATGCAAGTCCCAAATGATATAACGGAGCTATTCCAACTTCCAAAATTACAATCCAAACCCGATATCCACAAAGTCAACTCCCATTCAAATCTCTCAACCTTCCAAACCTTCAATTTTCTAATTTTTGCCAAAATGCATCAAATCAACCTAAGGACCTCCAAATCCAAATCCGGACATACGCCTAAGTACAAAATCACCATACAAAGCTATTGGAATCATCAAAACACCATTCTGGAGTTATCTTCATAAAAGTCAAACTCTGGTAAACTCTCGTCACTTAAACTTCTAAAACAAGGATTGTTCTTCCAAATCCATCCTGAATCATCCGAAAATCGAACTCAACCACACACGTAAGACATAATATGTAATACGAATCTTCTAGAGACCTTGAGCAACCGAACGAGATGCTAATTCTCAAAATAATCGGTCGGGTCATTACATGGGGGAATTGTAATTTTGCTTTTCTTTTGCAAGGTAGTTGACTAATTTTCTTTCAGTTGACTGGATTCTTGATGCGAGAGATATAAACAAAGTACATAAAAATAAATAGTAGAAAGTAAATGACACCTGATATTTTATACTGTTTCAGATTCAAAGTTAATCCTACGTCCAGTCCCCTTGGGTTGCAAGGGAGTTCTCTTTCAAGTATTTGAAATCTTTGTTATAGGTATGTTGGTGTTGTTATACACCAATAGTTTCTTCACAATAATAGTACTTTTCTTGCTTCTGATGCTATGTCTCAGCAATTATTCTTTTCTCTCTTTCTTCTCTCCCTAGTTACACAGTAAATCTAGAATAGACTACAATGCTTGTTTGGAGTAGAACAAAAAGATTGATAATGGTTCGATCAAAGTATGTTCTTCTTTTTCTCCTCTTGTTATATATATGTGATTTGAATGCAGTCTTCTAGGTGTGATAGATCCACAGATAGTGGACAACCCAAGGGTATTGATCCTTAGAATCAATCAATATTGATTTCTTCCAAGAATAAGATAGTAACTTTCTATACTTGGTATGTTGCTTCCGTGATTGATTTTCCTCGGCAAGTCGTTGCTTCCTTGATAGACGTGATTGATTATCCTCTGCAAATATTCCATGCAGATTGATTGTTATGCCTTCCGTAAATAACTGGAATCAAATATTTATTCTCCATGATGCTCGTAATCACAACATGATTGATACCTTGATCCTTGCTTCTAGATCTTCAGTGGAATCTTGATTTCTTCTTCTTTATTGGTACTTTTCCACTTTGCCTTCTGACTTCCTTCTTTGGAGTTGTTTTCCTCCAAATAGGAGTAAGTTATTTTTCATCATTAAAACATATTTCTAACAATATCAATTTGTGTACCTGCACTCACAAGGCCCGAAGTAACATGGGTAATTACCTGACTTCGGAGGGACAGATTCATATCCAAGTGTCGTTGCAGCGTGCAACCCGATCCATAATAATATTGAAATGCATAATCAATATCCGCTCATAATGTCTTTTGTGCGACATTCTCAAACTTTCCTCTATATCCAACTCTCCATCTCATATATATGCATATGAGATGATATAGTAAAGGCGCACCAGGACAAAATAACAGAATGCACATGAATATTAACATGAATAAGAGATAGTTATGGCTCACCATGTAATTCAACTTTCCATAGCAATTCAATATATTTATTTATTATTATTAAGTCCAATCATGATATCAAACATGATCAACAAGAGTCATTAATCACAAAATTAAAAATCAATTATGGCAATTGCATAAGTATGGTTAAAGTAGAAATCTCAACATGGTAAAAGAAGCTCGTAATGTTCAAATCATCATTTCATAACTCTAGCACAGTCTCTAAGCACGATTAAGGTTCATCACATAGTCATAGAATCAATAAAACATGGATAACAAATTATATAGTCTCAACAAGGCATAATATGAGACTAAACTCTATCTGGCTATGGTCATAACCTAGCCACGCGTATACGCTCGTCACCTTGCATTTATGAAGCACCTAAATCAAGTAGTAAGTAGGAAATAAATTACTTATGAAAAGAACTCCCTCTTGCAAGGATAGACAAGAGACTTACCTCAACTCGGTAAACCTATATCAATCCACAATCACCTAACCGTCAAAAATACAATTCCAAACGACTCGAATCTAGATAAATACAACTTAATAATGCCAAAAAAGCCATAAGAATCATTCCAAACCATAGCTTCAACCTTTAATCAAATCCTAACAAGTCAAAAAAAGTCAAACCAGGTCCACACGATCAAAATCTGAGTCAAAGGGTAGATCCCGACTACCCATAACCCTACAAGTCCAAATATATTATTAGATTCTAAGCCCAAGTTTAAATCAGTACTCAAATCCCCAAAATACGTTCACTTAAATTGTAGATAAAAACCCAAAAACTTTCCTTTTCAAATTTCATATTTTAGGTGTAGAATTCAGTGGGAAAACAAGATATAAAGTCAAATTCAAGAAAAATTCCTTACCTCCAATGTAGTAGTGAATTTTCTCTTCAAGATCTCCACCCCTCGAAGTCTAGGATTCAAAATATGAGAGAATGAGTAAAATTCCGAAATTTTAACTTTAAAAAGTATGCCCAGCGATATGAAGCGCGATCGCAACATCCACTTCGTGATCGTGTAGGACAAAAATACCTCCAGCTGCTGCTCCACTTCGCGAACACGAAATCCTTCCCGCTAACGCAATGACCAAGCCTGCCTAGCCTATACGATGTCACGACCCCAATTCCCTCTGTACGATGTTGTGATGGCACCTAGTCTCTAAGACTAGATGAGTCTAGAAAATAGTAATAACTTGACAGAAACAATTATCGAAATGCTAAAACAAAGCTGGATAACTGATAAAACCTTCTGATACAAAACATAATCTCAACAATACACACCCCAAAATCAGTGGAACTGAGTCACAAGCTCTACAGAGTATAACAAGAGTAACTACTACATCACTATCCAAAAGAAAATACAACAGTAAATGAGAAAAAGGGAAGGTGAGTCTGAGTCCTACGGACACCGAGCAGGCATACCTTGAAGTCTCCAATAAAGGCAGCTAGCAGGTAATCTCTAACGACTAGCACGAGTAGGCGTACCTGGATCTGCACAAAAATGTGCAGAAGCCTAGTATGAGTACACCACAACAGTACCCAATATGTATCAAGTCTAACCTCAGTAGAGTAGTGACGAGGCTAGGTCAAGACACCTTCTAGGATATAAATAAGCATTATGAAAATGAAATACGGATATAAAATGGAAAGTGGAGAAACAACTGATGCGAAACAAGATAATAACATGAACTAGTACCGGAAATCAACAATGGAAATATCATGAAAGAAGCAACTACAGGGCTACATTGTTCATGTACGGACAACAACTGATAGAACAATAAAGAATGAAACAACAAGAAATATTCCCACCAAAACACTTTCCAACATGAAATAAACAACAAGAATCACAACGAGGTACCGCCTTGTGTATAATGAAATCAAAACCGAGGCACCGCCTCGTATATTCAAGAATCACAATCAAGGTACC
>AWOL01S0125336.1:0-12441 GCA_000715115.1 Nicotiana otophora | reverse complement strand
GATGTTCTTATCAAATCATGGTGAGTTATCCATCTTTCGGTTTTGCGAGTCAAAATAATTCAAACATATTACGTACACTTGGACGAATAAATTAAGAATCTTAGCCATTAAGCTCCAATTTTTTAATCCGTGGTATTATTACTTTTAACCCATGTCAAAAATCATTTATATTTGCTAGACGAAAAAGGGTATAATTTTTGTATATAACATACATGATGTATATATATGCAAAAAATATATAAATTTTATATATTTTTTCGGCTATTATTTTTATAGCGACTATACAATATTATTTTTTTATTCTTTACTGTATCTAATATTTGGTAATTAGTGAGAGTCTAGTCAGTCCATTTAATTTGTATGACATGCGCTAATATGTTAATCAAATCATTAATTAATGCTAATACTTTTTACCAGTCACAAGTTAGGAATGAGCTTCATCCAACTTTAAGACTAATTGACACCGACCGACATTTTGTTTGTGGACTGTGCGAAATAATAATTGTTTAATGAGCAATACATGGTTGAATAAGCCGCAGGAAATTACACTCAATCACCTTAAAAATGATTGTTGTTCATTTGTTTTTACTCCGGCTTGTTCCGTTTGTAAACCTTTAAGGTCAAAATTGTTGCGAGAGTCAAGCAAAGTAAAAATAATCNGGCTATTATTTTTATAGCGGCTATATAATATTATTTTTTTATTCTTTACTGTATCTAATATTTGGTAATTAGTGAGAGTCTAGTCAGTCCATTTAATTTGTATGACATGCGCTAATATGTTAATCAAATCATTAATTAATGCTAATACTTTTTACCAGTCACAAGTTAGGAATGAGCTTCATCCAACTTTAAGACTAATTGACACCGACCGACATTTTGTTTGTGGACTGTGCGAAATAATAATTGTTTAATGAGCAATACATGGTTGAATAAGCCGCAGGAAATTACACTCAATCACCTTAAAAATGATTGTTGTTCATTTGTTTTTACTCCGGCTTGTTCCGTTTGTAAACCTTTAAGGTCAAAATTGTTGCGAGAGTCAAGCAAAGTAAAAACAATCAAGAACACCCACTTTGACCATTTTTCTAAATCACCCAATGGGCCGCGTAACTACATTGTAAAAAGGGGTATTATTAATTTTATCCCGCGCCAAAAATTATTTATATTTGGTAACCAAAAAAATATATAAAATTTATATAATTTTAGTATATAATATATAAAATGTATATATATACAAAACATAATATATATTATTCGGCTATTATTTTAAGAGCGGTTATACGGTGCCATTTTTCAGGGAACTAAATACATCTATTTTGTCTCACACTTAGAGGGTGTTTTGATTGGTTTTTAAAAAATAGCTTATACGCTAAAAGCCAAAAGTCATAAGTTGGTAATACTAACTTTTGCCTTTTGACTTATTTTTGTACTTTTTATGCCTAAAAGTAAGTGCCTTTAGGCATTTTTTATTATTGTCAAACATCACAAAATCTAGAAAAATGCTTAAAAACCAACAAGCACTTAAAATAAGTCAATCCAAATACCCTCTTAAGCTCATGGGTCATGATTCCTTTTCCTCATAAAGTGAATTTTTTTTTGATAAATGATGTTCAATATATGTTATATACAGGGACGGATCTATGTATGGAATTGGGGGTGGCACGCCACCCGGTTGCTCGAATAAAGTTTTATATACATACTAGTATTTTCCACAAAAAACGTCTACATAAGGAACAAGTGACACCCCATATCACAAAATGACAGAAGGTGCCATGGTTGAAGTGCTGAAATTTCATGCCCAACACCTGGAGGCTCTCCAGATGCTCTTGTTATTCCCTTTCTTTTCTTTTATGTTCTTTTTGATAAATTTCTCTTATTTTTTTCATCTTAAATATTCACTTTTCTTATACAATTTCAATTTTATTATTTATTTATATTGTATATTTGCTTCCTTTGTCTTATGTTCTTTTTGTTAATTTCTCTTATTTTTTTCATCTTAAATATTCACTTTTTTATACAATTTCAATTTTATTATTTATTTATATTGTATATTTGCTTCCTTTGTCTTATGTTCTTTTTGTTAATTTCTCTTATTTTTTTCATCTTAAATATTCACTTTTTTATACAATTTCAATTTTATTATTTATTTATATTGTATATTTGCTTCCTTTGTCTTATGTTCTTTTTGTTAATTTCTCTTATTTTTTTCATCTTAAATATTCACTTTTTTATACAATTTCAATTTTATTATTTATTTATATTGTATATTTGCTTCCTTTGTCTTTTTATGGATGTTCGTATTTTATTTGGATGGATATAATCTGATCATTTTCTTTTTTTTTATCCATATAATATTATTTTATTAATTATAATTTTTTTTTATAGTGATGCATCAAAGACATAATATAATATTAATCAGCTGCATGTAGATGAAAGGGGTATATCACATATTTGTTTATGCATAAAATAAATTTTAAATTGGATTGAATAAATTCAAAATGGATCGAACCGAACCGAAGTAATTCAAAACGGATTGAATCGACTGAACGTACACCCTAATTCAATCTTCTTTCACTAGTGGTCGTTTTACATTAAAATAGTGGCACCCGCAGCGATCAAATCCTGAATCCGCCTCTGGTTATATAGCTCTAAAATTTAATATTTTACACACACACACACATATATATAATGTATTTTGTTTTTGACAAAGAGTGGTCAGTTGACTACACTTGATAGGTTATAGTTTCGCCCCTGCACACTACTCTCTTCAGGCCTATTTGTGAAAATACACTAGATATGTTGTTGTTATTATTGTTGGGAGATCAGTTTTATAGTCCATTACAAATGTTCTTTTTCTTTTTCAGTTTTGTCTTTTTATCCCGATAATATTGCACTCCAGTGTTATAATATTTGCTGTTTACTTGCATTATACTACTGCAATTGTATGTGTGTGTATATATTATGATGAGTCATCGATCTTTTATTTTTGCGAGTCAAAGAAAGATTTTTACAATAGACATTTTCGTTGATTTGGATGCTTTACTTAACAGAATATATAACTGTTTTGTTTAAGGACATGGATGCTATCCAGTTTATATAAGAAGATTTTCTTAACATAGTCAAAATAATCAATTTGCTTTACATGATATTATATTTGTTTTCTTTTTTTTAATGTATCTGAAGATAATGGCTTACAGCAGCAAGATGTTCTTCTCAAATCATGATGAGTTATCCATCTTTCGGTTTTGCGAGTCAAAAATATTCAACATATTAGGTACACTTGGACGCATAAAGTAAGAGTCTTAGCCATTAAACTCCAATTTTTTAAGGGTATTATCACTTTTAGTCTGCGCAAAAAACTATTTATATTTGGTACTCGAAAAAATATATAAAATTTTTATATAACATACAAAATGTATATATATACAATTTTTATATATTTTTCGACTATTATTTTTACAACGGTTATATAATATTATTTTTTTATTCTTTACTGTATATAATATTTGGTAATTAGTGAGAGTCTAGTCAGTCCATTTAATTTGTATGGCATGCACTAATATGTTAATCGAATCATTAATTAATGCTCTAATACTTTTACCAGTCAGTTTTGGAATGAGCTTCATCCAACAATTAAAAGTCAGAATATGGTTGACTACTAAGATATTTTAAACAAAACTAATTGATACCGACCGACATTTTGTTTGTAGACTGTGCGAAATAATAATTGTTTAATGACCAATACATGGTTGAACAAGCAGCAAAAAATTACGCTCAATAACCTTTAAAATGATTGGTCTTGATTTTTTTAACCCCTGTTTGCAAACTTTTAAACTCAAAAGTGAAAATTGTTGCCCTCGCGATAGGAGGTTAATTTTATCTATATTTATCCAATTTATTATTTATTTCAGAAAATTGATATAATTATTTTTCATCACTTAAAAGTCATTCAACTTTACATTTGTAACTTCAAAGCCATTGTAGTTCAAAATCCACAAAATATCCAATAAAAATATGACATGGCATTACATTTAATTAAAAAGTCTAACAATAATGCCACATAAGCTTAAATAGACCATATCTAAGTTAAACGCATTTCTTCTTCAGCCCGATTTGACCTATAACCAAAATAGATTATTAATATTTAAACAATTAACAGGACTAGCACTTTGATTTTGTGGTTAATTTGTAGAAAAAGAAGTCTAAGAAATTTAAGAAAAATTAGGTCTTTTGAATTTATCTTTAGGTTTTGGTAGTACATTTACGGTCAATGACACAATACATTGTCTCTTTCTTTTATCCAAATTATCGTTATAGGTTGTCTACGATTATGGTGTGTATTGACAATTTTTACTATGCAATTTCATTGTGGGTGTTTTTTACTGAGCAGTATTTTTGTCTGTTAGTATAATATTTTGACTTTAATGGAATAGTAATTTGTGAAAATAGGTTCTTATTAGCTTGTTATTCTTGTCTGTTAGTGGTACATTTAATTATTATGTGAGATTGATATGGTAGTATTTTAACTTCATGAAAAATTATAAAATGATATGATGGATGCAAAAACTGGTTCTGTGTTAGTTCTGTTCATATTTTTAATGAAATTATAGGTGGTGGTATTAAGGTTATTACGTAACAAACTAAGTAAGATATTTTTAGCACAAAATATTTATTCTTTTCTTTTCCTTCTAATTGTCAAAATATTAAAACTCATTTGGGTTATAGGTCAAATCGGGCTGAATAAGAAATGAGTCTAACTTAGATATGGTCTATTTAAGCTTATGTGGCATTATTGTTAGATTTTTTAATTAAATGTAATGTCATGTCATATTTCTTATTGGATATTTTGTAGGTTTTGGACTAGAATGACTTTTAAGTTACAAAGGTAAAGTTGAATGACTTTTAAGTGATGAAAAATAGTTAAGTAACTTTTGTGAAATAAATGATAAGTTGGATGACCATCAGTGAAATTAACTCTCGATGAGCAACACTTGTTAAACTTGAAGTTCTGCCTATGCTTATGATGCAGACAAAGTCAAAAAAACAAGAACACCCACTTTCAAGACCATTCTTGTAAATCACCTAATGGACAGCGTAACTACATTGTAAAAAAAAGGTATTATTATTTTTACACCGTGTCAGAAATTATTTATATTTGGTAGTTAAAACAAAGTTTAAAATTTATATAATTTTTGTATATAACATACATAATGTATATATATATATAAAAAAAATATTTTTTTATTATTATTTTAAAAGCGGCTATATAGTGTCATTTTCTCAAACTCTTGTTCACTATAAATGAAGGCCAAGGCAGTAAGCCAGAATGGAATGAGAGGTTCAGTTTCAGGGTAGAGTATCCCTATGCAGATAAGCCGTAAATGTTTGGATTGACTTTTAAAAAGTAGCTTATAAGCTAAAAGGCAAAAGTTATAAGTTGGTAATGAAGAATTGTATATAGATGTTCATAATACGCAGCGGAAGATAATAGCAATCATAGGAAGATCTTTTCGTGTTTAAAATTATTTGCATGTCAAAGATCGTATCTAAGATGTACCTGGTGAAGATAGTCTCATTTCAAAATTTCTTCGATAGTGCGAAGACTCTATGCGTATCCACACCGAGACCGAGCCTTGCTATCAACTCTTTGATCAATGAAACACGCGAACAAATTAATTGAAAAATTTAAGCTGAATTTTGTCTCAAAAATCTCAACTCAAAGGTAGAAGAACAAGAAACACTTTTTTCTTGTAATTGTATTTTCTTTCTTGACTTTGTATTGCATTCTCAAGAATTTCTATGAAAAATTTTCTTCATCACCCTTTATATAGCATCAATTATAAACTCTTTTCCTATTTGGTAGAGGTAATGATTTACTTAGGGTAAAAGTTTATTCCAAAAATAAATTTCATAGAATATTTTATATGGAAATTCGAAATTCCATCTAATTGGCATCGAGACTGCCGATTTCAAATCCAATTCCAATTGGAATACAAGTATCAATTAATATATTATATTAAAAAATACCAATCTCATTCTTAATGGGTTTGAATCAACCTCACGTCCTTCCTTTATTGGCAATCCAATCCTAAATTGGTTTTTCCAAATAAGTCTTCATCATTAATATATTATATACATCCTATATATATATATAAAATTTAATTTTTAAGTAGAAAACTTTAATTTGTTCACAACATTAATTATATACTCTGTGCTAGCAAAGAGTATAATAATATTTTATTTGGACTAATAACTAAATTTATTTGACTAATTAAATTCTTTAATTTAATTATCAAATAATAAATTAATTAATCTTTTAGCAAAGATCAGAGCACTCGTTAGTGTGCAATCCTATAGGTTCAATACTAAGCCGGTAGTAAATTGATCACATCAATATACTAATCAAGGGTGGCGTCAAGCAACACTCCTTAATGACCAGATAGCATGAAGTATACAATTTATTCTCAAGAACCAGTAGAAGAATAAAGTAGTAATTCCTTCTGTCCTTATAGCTCTGGTTCACCCTAGGATATGGTTCAACTGTCAAATCCTAATAGGCGACTAACTATTTGTTCATGTCAAATATAATCGACCATTGAATGACCTAAAAGACTTTTTTCTTCTTTTTATTCAATTGCCCTGGCCAAGGTCTTAATTTGGTCGTTTATAATTCATGACAACATGGAGCTTAAACTCATTACCAAGAGTTGACAGATTCCATCTTGATCAATCACTAATTCTACAAGTATTTAATCATAGCCAATATCCTTTAAACTATCGTCCTAGGGCCATATGTGTATAGTATCAAAGCACAATAAATAACTTGTTAATTACTATGATGATATCAGGTCAAAGGAAACTCTTATATCACATTCTTCAAGAGAATATCCTATTGATAATTTATGGTAATTCTAACCATTAGGAATTATCCAACGAGTCAGTTCAATGATCATATCTCTATATGCATCATCTATCTATGTGATTTAGTTAATGAGATCAACTAATCTTTATCCAATAAAGACGATCACATAAATATTGATCTAACCGGATTACTAATGTTCAAATTAATAATCCAGAACAAAATTTAGATTAAATTATAAGAGACGTTACTCTCATTATCATAATCTTCATCACGATGACAAGTCTCAAAATTTAATCAAGGACCTTATTAAATTAATCAAGTAATTAATAATAAATATGATAAAAGAATATCATATGTCAAATAACATTCACAAAAATATGTTCAAATCATCAAATATGATATTGGATCTAGGGCATATCTATTATATCCCTAACAAGTAATACCCAACTTTTGGCTTTTGGCTTATTTTTGTATGTTTCATGCCTAAAAGTAAGTGCTTTTAAGGACTTTTTATTATTGCCAAACACCAAAAAAATCTAGAAAAATGCTTAAAACCCAATAAGCACTTTAAATAAGTTAATCTCAATACCCTCTTAAGCTCATGGATCATGATTCCTTTTCCTCATATGACTCTCTTGGCGAAGCGCCGTAAGTAATTTTTGGTTATTTTATCATATCATACTTGATACAAATTGTCACGACCCAATTTCACCTATAGGTCGTGATGACACCCAACACTACAGCTAGGCAAGCCAACTAGGAATTTAAACTCATATTCAATTCTTTTAAAATTAACCGAGTAATTAAACTCTTCTTACTTACAGAAATTTAGACAATATGAAAAGATTTAGTACATTAAAATAACCAAGAACAAAATTTAAATCCAAACATTCTACTAGTGTGTGTGCCAAGACCTAGTGTCACAAACGTATGGGCATCTAGTAGATTATACAAAAATTATAAATACTGTCTGGAATGAAATAGACAAAATAAAATTTTAGGAAAAGGCACTAGTTGCTGCAGAACGGCTCAGAAAGCAGCTCACCACTAAGCCACCGGATAACGCGGGCGCGCGCCGATAGGTCCAACGATAGCACCTGTCTCAGGTCCTACACAAAAAGTACAACAAGGGTAGCATGAGTACGTAAATAGCGTGTACCCAGTAAGTATCAAGCCTAATCTCGAAGGGTTAGAGACGAGATGACCGACTTTGACACTCACTGCGGGTCAATAATAATAATTGAAATAAAACTAGAATATTTAAATCAACATGATTCACAGAGTTAACAATAACTTTATTTAACCAGCAGAAATAATTAAATTTCTTCAAATGCAACAATTTCCAATCTATTAATTAAATTCACAAACTACAATTTAAAATATCAAGGTATCGTGTAATTATTATTATTAGGCACGATTTCTGCCGAAGTCGTACGGCCCGATCCAGAGTGTCGAGTACACTTCTGAGGGACGTGCGGCGCGATCCATAGATGCATCTATACTGCCGAGGCGTTCGGCCCGCTCCACAAGAAAGGAGGATATTTTCTTATGTACCTCCGAAATGAGAGTATATTTATTAAAAGATTAATTTGAGAGGATGAGCAATTTCTTTTGAACAATTAATTAATTTAAGTAGAAAATTAAGTATATAAGATTCCCATATTTTACTATCTTTCCCTAACAATTCACAATTTATTTCAAATAATTTAATTAAATAAAGGATACAATGTACGCACATAATTCATGCTTTGAGTCCTAAACTACCCGGACTTTAGCATAGATAGTAGCTACGTACGGACTCTCATCACCTTGTGCGTACGTAGCCCCCATAATTAGCAACAATTATTAATTTAATCACTTATGGGGTAATTTTCCCCACACAAGATTAGACAAGAGACTTACCTCAACTTGCTCCAATTCAGTCCACTAGTAGGCCTTTTCCTCGATTATCCAACTATGTATGGCTCGAATCTAGCCAAAATAATTCGATACAATCACTAAAAATTATACGAATCAATTCCATAATAAAATACTATATTTTTCAATAAAAATTCGAAATTAACTCAAAAATCTTTCGTGGGGCCCACATTTTGGAATCCGGCGAAAGTTACGAAATATGAACGCTCACTCAACCACGAGTCTATCCATAACAAAATTACTAAATTCCGATAACAATTCGGCCCTCAAATCCTCAAATCTAACCAAGAGGGTTTTCAAACTTTTCCAACTTAATTCTCCAATTAAATGATAAAAATAGTAATGGATTCGGGTAATTTAACCAATATTGAGTTAAGAACACTTATCCCGTTGTTTTCTCTGAAAATCTCTCAAATATTGCCTCAATCCGAGCTCCAAATTGGTAAAAATGGAAAATGAGACGAAGTCCCATTTTCAGAACTTAAATTCTCTGCCCAGTGATTTCTTCTACGCGATCGCGAACTTCCTCAAGTGATCACGAATCACAATTTTTACACTACCAAAATTAACTCTATGCGATCGCGAAGTACTGACTCCACAAACCTACGGGATCGCGAACCTTCTCACGCGATCGCGAAGCATTAAGCGCGTGGCCCAGCTCCTCCCTCCGTTCCTCTTCGCGAACGCGGCCTTAGCCATGCGTTCGCATAACACAGCTCGCCCAACCTACGCGGTCGCGTAGAACAAATTTCCAACTGCCCAAATCAAGCCTACGCGATCGCAACCCCATTCACGCGATCGCGTAGAACAAAGTCACCTCTGCCCAAATTACCCTACGCGATCGTAGACGAACTTACGCGATCGCGCATAAGGAAAATCAGAAGAAAATACCAGCAGCTATCAGAAATCTCCCAAAGGTAAAAAATGATCCGTTAGCCGTCCGAAACTCACCCGAGCCCCTCGGGACCTCAACCAAATATACCAAAAAGTCATAAAATATCATATGAACTTAGTCGAAACCTCAAATCATATCAAACAACGCTAAAACCATGAATCATACTCCAATTCAAGCTTAATGAAACTTAAAATTTCCAACTTCTGCATTCGGTGTCGAAACCTATCAAATCAAGTTCGATTGACCTCAAATTTTGCATACAAGTCATAAATGACATAACTGAGCTATAAAAATTTTCAGAACTGGATTCCGACCCCGATATCAAAAAGTCAACTCCCCGGTCAAACTTCCAAACTTCAATTCCTGTTTTAGCCATTTTAAGCCTAATTTAACTACGAACATCCAAATAAAATTTCGAACACGCTCCTAAGTTCAAAATTACCATACGGAGCTATTGGAACCGTCAAATCCCAATTTCGGGATAATTTTCTCAAAATGTTGACTGAAGTCAATTTAGCATTTTAAGGCCAACTTAAGGAACCAAGTGTTCCGATTTCAACCCGAACATTTTCAAATCCCGAACTAACCATCCCCGTAAGTCATAAATTAATAAAAGCACATACGGGGAGTTTTATTTAGGGGAACCTGGTTCTAAAAGTCAAAATGACCGGTTAGATCATTACATTTTCCACCTCTTAAACAAACGTTCGTCCTCGAACGGGTTTGGAATTGTACCTGGAGTGCTGAATAAGTGTGGATATATGCTCCGCATGTTTTTCTTGGCCTCCCAAGTTGATTCCTCGACTGGTTGGCCCCTCCACTAGACGTTTACTGCAGAAATCCTCTTGGACCTCAACTGGTGAACCTGTTTATCAACAATGGCAACTGGTTCTTCTTCATAGCCCAAACTATTATCTAGTTAAACTGTGCTGAAGGCTAACACATGTGATAGGTCGGCATGATACTTCCGGAGCATAGATATATGGAAAACCGGATGAACTCCTGATAAACTGGGAGGAATGTAAGCTCATAAGCAACCTCCCCTACTCGTTTCCACACCTCAAATGGGCCTATAAATCTTGGGCTCAACTTGTCATTTTTCCAAAATCTCATGATTCGTTTCATCGGCGAAACTTTCAAGAGAACTTTTTCACCTACCATAAAAGATAAGTCACGCGCTTTCTAATCCGCGTAACTCTTCTATCTGGACTGTGTTGTACGAAGTTGTTCCTGAATCAACTTTACCTTTTTAAAGGTATCCTTTACCAAATCAGTACCATATAACTTAGTCTCACCGGGCTCAAACCATCTGATGGGCGAACGACATCGCCGACAATATAAAGCCTCAAATGGAGCCATCTCGATGTTGGATTGGTAACTATTATTATAAGCAAACTCGGCCAAGGAAAAGAAACGATCCCATTGGCCTCCAAAGTCAATCACATATGCCTGAGCATATCTTCCAAAATCTGAATTGTCCGCTCTGACTGCCCGTCGGTCTGCGGATGAAAGACTATGCTAAGCTCTACACGGGTCCCTAATACACTTTGTACTGCTCTCCAGAAATGTGAAGTAAACTGAGGGTCTCTATCTGATATGATAGAAATTGGCACACCGTGCAACCGAACTATTTCCTGAATATAAATCTGGGCCAACCTCTCTGAAGTATACGTAGTCACAACCGGAATAAAGTGTGCCGACTTGGTCAACCTATCAACAATGACCCAAACTGCATCAAACTTCCGCAAGGTCCGCGAAAACCCAAATACAAAGTCCATAGTGATGTGTTCCCATTTCCACTCCGGTATAGTCATCTGCTGAAGTAGGCCACCTGGCCTTTGGTGCTCATATTTAACTTGCTAACAATTTAGACACCTAGCTACATACTCAACTGTGTCCTTTTTCATTCTTCGCCACCAATAATGCTGCCTCAGGTCACGATACATCTTTGTAGCACTTGGATGAATAGAATACCGAGAACTGTGTGCCTCCTCTAGGATTGTTTCCTCAATCCATCCACACTAGGAACACATAGACGATCCTGGAGTCACAGAACGCCATCCGCTCCAATAGTAACTTCCTTGGCACCACCCCGTAGTACCGTTTCTCGAAGAACTATTAAGTATGGATCATCATACTGGTGAGCCTTGATCTGTTCAAATAGTGAAGACTGAGCTATAACACATGCAAGAACTCGGCTGGGCTCTGAAATATCCAGCCGCACAAGTTTGTTGGCCAAGGGATAAATATCCAAAGCTAATGGCCTCTCCTCTGCTGAAATGAAAGCCAAACCACCCATACTCTCCGCCTTTCTACTCAAGGCGTCTGCAACCACATTTGCTTTTCCCGGATGATATAGAATAGTAATATCATAATCTTTTAGTAACTCCAGCCATATGCGCTACCTCAAATTTAGGTCCCTTTGCTTGAACAAATGCTACAAACTACGATGATCAGTGTAAACTTCACAAGATACCCCATAAAGATAATGCCTCCAAATCTTAAGAGCGTGAACAATCGCAGCTAACTCCAAATCATGCACCGGATAATTCTTCTCGTGGGGCTTTAGCTGACGTGAGGCATATGCAATAACTCGCCCTTCCTACATTAATACACAACCCAAGCCAACGCGTGAAGCGTCACAATACATTGTATACATCCCCGAACCGGAAGGTAACACTAACACCGGTGTTGTAGTCAATGCTGTTTTGAGCTTCTGAAAGCTCACCTCACAATCATCGGACCATCGGAATGGAGCACCCTTCTG
>AWOL01S0125331.1:7266-72425 GCA_000715115.1 Nicotiana otophora | reverse complement strand
CCTTGATTGTTACCCCCCCCCCCCTCCCCCCCTAATTTCCTTGATTATTGCCACTTCAATTTCCTTGATTGATGTTATTATGCAATTCCCTTGATTGTTGCCACCACTCCAATTTCCTTGGTTGTTAGAATTCCAATTGCCTTTATTGTTTTGAGGTCGCCATTGTTGTTGGTTTGGGACTTGGAAGTTGTTTCGTTGCCCTTAAAAGTTGTTCACATATTGCACTTCCTCTTCTTATTCATTATAAGAATTGTTTTGATCAAAACCATTATCCTCTTACACATAATTCTCCACTCGATATTGCACTTGTGGACCCTTGGTCCTCCTTTTGTTCACTATCATGTTCACTCCCTCCATGGCATTGACTTGCTTAGAATTTTGCACTTATTGAAGTTGGGCTTTTGCTAATTGATTCATGGTGGTAGTCAATTCGGTAATGGCTTGCCCATGGTCATGCAACTCTTTATGAAGGTGGATCATGTTGGGATCACCTTGTGGAACATTAGCCCGGGATTGCCATGCCGATGATGTTTTCGCCATTTCATCTAAAATCTCACACACCTCCGCATAAGGCGTAGTCATGAAGTTCCCACCAGCAAATTGATTCACTACACATTGGTTGGTTGTGTTGATCCCCCGATAGAATGTTTGTTGAATCATATTCTCTATTATATTGTTGTTGGGACATTCCTTAACCATTATTATATAGCGTTCCCATATCTCGTGTAATGGCTCATTTGGCTCTTTCTTGAATTCCAAAATCTCATCCCGAATTGTAGCCATATGTCCTGGAGAGAAGAACTTAGAAATAAACTTTTCCGCCACCTCATCCTAAGTGTAAATGGAATGGTTCGACAAACATTCTAACCAATCTAAAGCTTTCCCCCATAGAGAGAAGGGAAAAAGACTTAGTCTCAATGCATCCTCAGAGATATTTATTTGTTTGCTCCCCCAATAAGTGTCCACAAACCCCTTCAAATGTTTGTATGCATTTTGACTTGGAGCACCGGTGAAGAAACCTTGTTGCTCTAGCAAAGTGAGCATCACATTGGTGATTTCAATGTTGCCCGCCCTAATATGGGGAGGGACTATTGCACTGGCATATCTTTCATTGGGTAACACCCGATGTGGAGCCGCTCGTGGTGGAGGTGGGGGTGGAACGGGGGTATTGTCATGAGGCAGTCAGCCTCTTCTATTGGCTTGACGTTCAAGAGGAACCTCATCAACTTGCTCATCCTCGACGTCCACATACCCCAAAGCAATATTTCCGAGCTCATTGTTTGCCATAGTTGTTCCTACGATTTCTCAAACAAGTTAGTAACACGAAAGTAAAAGAAGATATTCCAAAAACACACCCAAATATATAGCTAATACTATTTTTAACTCCCCGGCAACAGCGCCAAAAATTGATCACGTCCAAAGCACACCTCAAAAGAGATATGAAACTGTTGTATGCAATAATAGAAACCCAACTAAGAGTCGGGGTCGAATCCACAGGGAGCTAAAATGGGAGTTAGGGGTATATATTTCAATTTGAGCAATTGGATTATCTAGATTGCACTTCCACAACAAGGATTTGTTTCTATTTCTAATGTTACTCTAATGATTGCAAAATAAAGAGAGAAGACTAGAGATAGTTATTTTTAAGGTTTTTTCCAAATGGATAAAAAGCCTAGGTCTGTGACCATGACCTAGGTGTTTTCCTAATGGGCTAAACACTTCAATACTTGTTTTGTCGATTGGGGTGTGTTATAGCTCTCAACTCTAAATTATCCACTCAATACCTCTCGGTCAGAGAGTGATTTTTTTCAATTTGGCTTTCTCAAGACCAAATGGGTATCACCCAAAACAACTGATAAGAGCTCAAGTCGGGTTATTACTATCTCTAGGTTGAACCCTTTAATTGGGTTAATCAATCTCTCAATTGACCCAATTCCTTGTTAGCCTAGTTATTCTAGACTAGGTCCCTCTTTCTCAAGTAGAGACTAGGTCAAATAGGCATGAATTAATATTTGCAACCATTAATTCTACAATTAAAGTATGAACTAAGATAAATAATCAACACCCAATCATAAACAAGCATTAAATTAGATACCCATAAGGTTTATACACTAGGGTTGGGTCACAACCGTAGTAAAAGTCTAGCTACTCATAATGGGGTTTAAAGAAAATAAGGAATAAAAACTAATTAAACTCATAATGGAAGCTTAAAATGATTAAATATATTGTAAATACACCAAAGCAATGTAAAACTTCCTAAAGTAGTAAAGACAAAGGGCTACACCAACTTCAGGGGTTCAAACTTGACCTAATTTTGTGAAACTCGTCTATTTACATAAGGCTGAAAATCTCAAACAAAAATGCCTCTCGGGAGATTCTGCGGCCGCACAATTTCATGTGCGGTCCGTAGATTTCTTTATCTAGCAGGAACTGGAGTTCTGCGGCCGCACTTTTCTAAACTGCGATCGCGAGGCATTCTTCTACGGCCACATATTTTCGGACTGCGGCCGCAAGGCAACTCTTCTGCGGCTCGCACAATTAGGATTGCGGCCGCAAGGCAATCTTCTGCGGCCGCATAATTCTTGTGGGGTCCGCAATTCACAGAAGCTCCTGGACTTGGTCTTTTGCATACTCTCTGATCTTCGACTCTTAGCCCGCAAATGTCTGCTAAATTCTTCTTCTTGGTTTGCGGTCGCAGATGGAATTCTGCGGCCGCAGATAGAATTTTGCGGTCCGCAATTTCTCTTGCGGCCGCAGAATTCCTTATGCGGACCCCCCATTTGTGCTTCTACGCCCTTTATTGCCTTGTGCATCGGGTTACTCCTTTTTGAGTCGGATTTCATCTCGGGAGACTAACTTCCAGTATTCCTGCAATTTTGTACAATTTTATTAGTTTCGAAAACACAATTCAATACTTTTAGACTAAAACAAAAGCTAAAAGGAGCTAATAAACCGTCAAAAACCCCACTTATCACCTTCTCAACATTAAAGTGAAGAACGACCACCTCGACATCTGTGGCCGGGTGGGAAGATGAAGGAGCAGCCTATTGAGGCACTGACTTGGAGGTTTCTGCCATTGTAATCTGGGAAATATGAAGGTTTGAAGAAGAATATGAAGGTTTGAAAAGAAATATGAAGATTTGAAGATGGCATGACGGTATGAAGGTCTAGGTTGAAGGTTCAAAGAAAATGTATGAGGACTGAAGATGAATATTTGAAGGCTCAAAGAACAATGTATGCAGATTTGGAGAAGTTAAAAGCCATTAGAGAGTTCGAGGGTAAAATCTAGAATCGAAAAGTAGAAGAAGTGAAAAATGTTGAAGCTTTTAAAGGGAAAAACAATTAATGCGCGACGTTTCGTATTCGAAGGCAACCAGCCGGTAACTGACATGTGTTCGAAGTCAGAGCGATGTGACTAATGGGACGTTTCAATTTACCCATCATCTCAGTTGTAACGTACGAAGGAAGAAACCAGGGTTCATATATTGTTTCGCATCGTTTCGGCAAACCTACTCTCCGAAAAATTAGGGGACTATATGTATACGGGTAAAATCGGGGATAATGCATACCCCGATTTCCCGGTGAAGAAAATGGAAGAAGGGTATGGATGCATGAGATTGAAATCGAGGCTGGGAGCCCTTCGTGTCGAGATCCATGAAAGGTGAACGATGTGTTCATCACCGGGCATGATAAAGTGACGCTCGTCAGACCCAGAACGAGTTCTAAGATCTCGGCAAATACGGTAAATGGTTACACATTACGGATAGAGGGTCATGATATTCGTACCTAACCGGATATTACGGTGCAGATCTCACTCGATGTCGATTACGGATCAGTAATTAACGAGAAAGGAAGAGTTTTATCTTTTTTAGGCTTATATTAGGGATGAAACTCTCCTACTATATAAAGAAAAAAATTTCTTTTTTAAGACACATTGTAACACGTAAGTCAAAGCAATTCAAGTTTATTTTTATGCTTTCTAGCTACTGCTAAAGTTCTTATTTAATTCTTTTTTTCTTCATTCACAATTGGGCTCGAGCCAAGGGTCCAATCAAGGTCGAGGTTACTGACCAACCCAAGTTCGGGCTAGGCCATAACATTACAACTGGTTTGATTGTTTATTTTGTCTTTAACTTGTTTATCTAATATTCTTGATTATTTATATTGA
The DNA here is from genome assembly GCA_000715115.1 of Nicotiana otophora. Lineage (NCBI taxonomy): Eukaryota > Viridiplantae > Streptophyta > Magnoliopsida > Solanales > Solanaceae > Nicotiana > Nicotiana otophora. The sequence continues at coordinate 68,257 of AWOL01S0125331.1, read as the reverse complement.
ATCAAACCACATATCCTTAAAATCGCGTACAAATTTAATTGTTATCAATGGTGTTATTTTCATCCCAATGAAATGGTGGAATAACAATTTCAGAATAACTAATTCCGGAATAATTAATAATAGTATAACTTGTTTCCTAAACCAACGAGCCTCGGAGAATGGTCGAGGCAAGATTGCTATACTGTGGATTTAGTGCTTATTCGTAATATTAGAAAGCATTATCTTTTTGTTTCTTTTACCTAATTATTGAGCCTAATTAATAGCATATCGTAATCTCTTATTCTTGTGTTGGTTCTCTAGCACTTCTAAAGCCATCACATGTATATGTTAGGGGCCTAATGAAGGTAAAGTCATAGCTGGTACTCCAAAGAACACTCTTATCTCCTTCGCACAACTTTCGTCTTTGTTCTCACTTGTTTTTATTTTCCCTTTTCTGTTTCTTTTTTGGTTTTGAACATCATAGGCATTAACGTTTGGTTGAATTAAAAAAAAAAAAGAGTTTGCACACTTAGCTTTTTAGTTTTTAGAAAAACTATTTGACTAGATTTGGAAATTATGTCCAAAAATTTAATCGCGAAATCTTGCTAATTATTTATGAATTAGTATTGAGAAACATGTACTCATCACTTTAGGACCATCGGATTGCAAATTTGAGATTAATTTGTTTCCTTCCTTATTTTGAAAGATCTCAATAAATAAGTTTGAAAATATTTTATTTTAAGTTTTTTCTAAACAGACTCAAATATACATTATTTAAATATAATAATAACAATCCAGTAAAATTTACAAATGAGATCTGCGGAAGCAGACATTATCCCTACCGATGACATAAGTTGTTTCCCTCGACTCAAGAAGACTAATAGCACTATTTAAATAATAAAAAATTAAAAAACCGAAAACCTTAAAGTTTACTAACTCCAAACAAACGCCATAATGCTGAACAGGGACTTGTCATGGTCAAAGAACCGAACATCACACGTTAAACAATAGTCATCATGAGAGCCACAAAAGACTTTCACGAAATTGGCAAAAGCTCCCACTAGTGCAGCTACTACACTTTAACTTTCTTTTTCCCGATATAGTTTCGCTACTAACTCTCCCTTTCTGTTTCTTCTTTAACTTCATCACTTGACAGACAGATGAGGCTAGCTACTTTCTGTGTTTGTTTCAATATTACAGAAGAGAAGAAGAGATCATGGGTCGTGGAAAGATTGAGATAAAGAAGATAGAGAACTCAACAAACAGGCAAGTCACTTACTCCAAAAGAAGAAATGGTATTATCAAGAAAGCTAAAGAGCTTACTGTTCTTTGTGATGCTAAGATCTCACTCCTCATGCTCTCTAGCACCAGGAAATTCCATGAATACACCAGCCCCAACACTACGTATGTCTTTTACACACACACACACAAAAAAAAGAGTTACTTTTTGTTTCTTTCTTTCTTGCTTTCCAACTTCTTCTGTGTGTTAATCAGGCAAAAAAAGATGATAGATCAGTATCAGAGGACGCTTGGGGTTGATATTTGGAGCACTCACTACGAGGTAATTTCCTTATAAACTCTAGTTTTCTCATTATGTGGTTTAACGTTGTGACTTACTAGTATTTACTATATTAGGAATGATTTACCATGTAATTTTTCCTGCAAAATCCCTTCGTTCTTTCAATGTGTGCAGAAAATGCAAGAAAACTTGAAGAGGTTGAAAGAGATCAATAACAAGCTAAGAAGAGAGATAAGGTAAGGCATATGGTACTAGGAGTAATATGTAGTTGGATCCTTGCTTGATACTTTTTATCTGATTTTGATTAGCAGGTTTGTAATTTGCGTTTCCGAGAAATTCAAGAATGATTAATTGGTTGTATCATTATTCTAACCTTTTGGAATAAAGATTTAAGCTATATAAAGATAGCGTAATTTTTTTTATAGTATTCACTAGTATAGTTTAACCTACTGTATACGGTCGAAACCTATTAGTCAGTCGTACGGTCTGGTCGAGATGATAATGCTTCGATCAAAGGGTATCTGCGTAATGTCAGGTCGAGGTCTGAAGTAAGGATGTCATGCTTCAAGCTCTAAGGCCGATCAATGATCAGCTCGGTATCATTATCGAGCCCATAACCAAATCAAACTACGAGGAGACGCGAAAGTGGTCAAAGATACATAGACCGACCAACGCCCACCCCGAATATCAAGACTCTGAATCAGGATCAAACTCGAGTCAAGGCCGATGGCTTGACCCAATATCGAGTTCGAGTCAGTATCGAGCTCACAGACAAGAGCCGTTGCAACCGCACTAAGGGAGAGAATCCTGGCAGGAATTAGGAAAAAGACAATTCATCATAGGTTCTTCACTATATATTTTTTATTGTATATAAAGTAGGATCCCTCTACTATAAAGAGAGGGATAGTTATAAGCATGGGGGGATTCACACATTGTAACAAGAGTCTACTTCTAATATTGAAAGATCAACCTCTTGAGCCTGTTTTACTTTATCTCATTCATTCTTCTCACTCACTGTTTTATCTCTCATTCCCATAGTCTAGAATATACGCATTTCGGTTTCTCTGTACGATTTGTATCAAGTTATATCATACATCCTTAGAACTACTTATAAATTTAACTCTATCCGATTTTTCGGGTAAACAGTTTGGCGCCCACCGTAGGGCTAAGGATAACAGTGTTTGTTTGATACAAATCTGCAACACACATCAGTTTACGCTCGTCTTTTAAGGGTGTCTCTGACTTCGAATTAGCAACGGCAAATACTCGATTAATAGCTTTACCTACCGACAACGAAGCCGGCCTTCAAGACGAAACCAATAACTTGATGCCCAGGGCCGGAAGGCCGCTTATCAATGTCATTGAAGCTCGAGTCGAGGTACCTGAAGCTCAAGCTGAAGTACCGCTAGATGTCAACTCGCATGTGGTCTTTGAGGCAAACCAACGTTCCGAGCCTGAAAATAGCATTCATGGCAGTACTCGATCTGCAGGTCAAGACTCCCATAACGTGGAGGAGAACAGAGTCAGCTTGCGTATGATCTTTGAAATATTGCAAGCCCAGCATGTAGCAATAGCTCAGCTGTATAGCCAAACCCAACTACCAAGCAGACCAGAGCCCAGTCCACCTCGAGAAATTGCCCATCGAACGGAACCAGCCGTAGTAAGGTCAAACGAGCAAGAATCGGGGACTACTCCCGAAATTGCTAAAATACTTGAGGATCTCAAAAAGCGAATCGAAGTTAACGATAAGAAAGTAGAAACATATAATTCCAGGGTCGATCAAATCCCAGGGGCTTCGCCCATGATAAAAGGGTTGGATTCCAAGAAATTCGTACAAAAAGCCTTTTCCCTCGAGTGCAGCCCCAAAACCAATCCCTAAAAAATTCTGTATGCCCGAAATCCCAAAATATAACGATACGACCGATCCCAACGAACACGTCATCTCTTACACGCATGCCATCAAGGGTAACGATTTGGAAGACGATGAAATCGAATCCGTGTTATTGAAAAAATTCGGAGAGACCCTCTCGAAGGGGGCAATGATTTGGTATCATAACCTGCCACCAAATTCCATCGATTCATTTGCCATGTTAGCGGATTCATTTGTAAAGGTACACGCCAGTGCCATAAAGGTTGCAACGAGGAAATCAGACCTTTTCAAAGTGAAACAAATGGATAATGAAATGCTAAGGGAGTTCGTGTGCCGATTTCAAATGGAACGCATGGAATTGCCACCGGTCACTGATGATTGGGCCGTCCAAGCTTTTACTCAAGAGTTGAACGATCGAAGTTCGACGGCATCATGTCGGCTGAAATAAAATTTGATCGAGTACCCGGCAATAACTTGGGCAGATGTGCACAATCGATATCAATCAAAGATCAGGGTCGAAGACGACCAATTAGGAACTCCTTCCGGATCCGCACATCCAAATAGATCGGCTATTAAAAACTAGGGGGACATCGATAGAGAACCGAGGTCAAACAGAGACCGATATCAACCATACATCACAAATCGAATGAATAACGGCTCGACACACAATGCCGCCCGGAACAATCGAAGGAGTGATCGAAGACAGAATTCTCGGGGACTGATGAGCAAGAATGGCTTTGACAAATATGCCAATCCTAGAGAGGCACCTCGGTTATCAGAGTATAACTTTAGCATCGATGCATCGAGTATTGTATCGGCAATCGAAAAAATCAAATATACTAAGTGGCCCAGGCCCATGCAAACCGATCCTTCCCAAAGAAACCCAAATTCTATGTGTAAATATCATGGTACGCATGGCCACAGGACCGAGGACTGCAGGCAGTTAAGGGAGGAGGTAGTCCGTCTATTCCATGAGGGCCACCTTCGAGAATTCCTCAGTGATCGAGCCAAGAATCACTTTAGAGAAAGGGACTCCAATAGAAAAGACAAACAAGAGGAACCTCAACATATCATTCACATGATCATCGGTGAGGTCGACACTCCATAGAGACCCGCACTCAAACGCATTAAGGTATCGGCCACAGCGGAAAAACGAACCCGAGATTATGTGCCCGAAGGCACTTTATCGTTCGAAAACGAAGAAGCAGAGGGCATCTCTCAGCCCCACAATGATGCTCTGGTAATTTCTATCCTATTAACTAAAGTTCAAAATTAAAGATGTTTTAGTGGATCCAGGTAGCTCTGCAAATATCATCCGATCATGTGTCGTGGAGCAGTTCGGTCTGCAGAATCAAGTCGTGCCCCCAGCTCGGGTCTTAAACGGCTTCAATATGGCCAGCAAAATGACTAAAGGGGAAATTATTCTACCAGTGAACGTGGCTGAAACCATCCAAAACACAAAGTTTCATATAATCGAAGGCGACATGAGATATAATGCCCTACTCGGAAGGCCTTGGATCCACAACATGAGGGAAGTACCTTCGACTCTCCACTAAATAATGAAATTCCCAATGTCTGACGGAGTGAAACCAGTGTATGGGGAGCAGCATGCGGCGAAGGAAATATTTGCAGTCGATGAGGTAACACCGATATCAACATTATCAGCCTCAGAAAGATTGAGCATTAAAAATATACGAGAGACCAAATAGCAATCACAGCCGCCAGTCTCGACCAAATTGGTGAAGCAGGAAACAGAAGATGACGAGGAAGATTTCCTGACACCCCGAACTTTTATCATCCCCGAGGATTCTAACGCCACCAAATCGACGATCGAAGAGCTGGAACAGGTTATATTGATCGAATACCTGCCAAAAAGAAAGGTATACCTGGGAACGGGGTTGACCCCCGAACTTAGGAAAAAACTTATTCAATTTCTTATTGATAATATAGATTGCTTTGCTTGGTCCCATGTAGACATGGCAGGAATCCCACCGTCGATAACAATGCACCGGCTGAGTTTGGACCCTAGGTTCAGACCGGTGAAGCAAAAGACAAGACCTCAGTTCGAGTTAAAGCACGCGTTCGTAAAGGACGAGGTAAGTAAACTTCTCAAAATAGGGTCGATTCAGGAAGTAAAATATCCCGAATAGTTAGCTAACATTGTTGTAGTCCCTATAAAAGAGAACAAACTTAGAATGTGTGTAGACTATAAAGATCTAAACAAAGCATGCCCCAAAGATTCTTTTCCACTGCCTAACATCGATCGAATGATCGATGCCACAGCCGGTCACGAGATCCTTACTTTTCTCGATGCCTATTCCGGGTACAATCAAATTTGAATGAATCGGAGGACCAAGAAAAAACTTCGTTTATCACCAAGTATGGAACATATTGTTATAATGTAATGCCCTTCGGGCTAAAAAATGCAAGAGCTACTTATTAAGGCCTAGTGAATAAAATGTTTGAAAAACCAATAGGTAAGTCGATGGAAGTTTATATTGATGACATGCTAGTCAAGTCCCTGCACGCAGAGGACCATTTAACTCATTTGCAGGAGACGTTCGAGATATTAAGGAAATACAACATGAAGCTCAACCCCGAGAAATGTGCTTTCGGGGTTAGCTTGGGCAAATTTCTTGGCTTCATGGTATCAAATCGGAGAATCGAGATCAACCCCGATAAAATCAAGGCCATCGAAGACATCACCATCGTGGATAGTGTGAAAGCAGTGCAAAAGCTAACCGGATGGATAGCTGCCCTAAGCCGATTCATTTCGAGGTCATCGGATCGAAGCCACAGATTCTTCTATTTACTCAAAAAGAAGAATGATTTTGCTTGGACCCCGGAATGCCAACAAGCTTTAGAACAATTGAAGCAATACCTGTCGAGCCCGCCACTGCTTCACACTCCGAAGACAGATGAAAGACTTTATTTATACTTGGCCGTATCGGAAATCGCGATAAGTGGCGTCCTAGTTCGAGAAGAGCAAGGTACACAATTTCCTGTTTATTACGTAAGTCGGACCTTAGGAGAAGCAGAGACTAGATATTCACACTTAGAAAAATTAGCACTTGCACTGATAAGCGCTTCTAGGAAATTAAGACCATACTTTAACATCACCCCATATGCGTTTGACGACTTACCCACTTCGTAATATTTTATACAAGCCCGAACTATCGGACCGATTGGCTAAATGGGCCGTCGAGCTCAGCAGGTACGATATCAAATATCAACCCCGTACGGCCATCAAGTCTCAAATTTTAGTAGACTTCGTGGCCGATTTCATGCCAGCCCTCGTAGTCGAAGTTGAAAAAGAACTCTTGTTAAAATCGGGTGCATCATTGGGGGTCTGGACCCTCTTCAAAGATGGTGCTTCGAATGTGAAGGGGTCCGGGCTTGGCATCCTGTTGAAACCCCCCACGGGTGACATCATTAGGCAGTCTATCAAAACTTCTAGGTTCACTAACAATGAAGCCGAGTACGAGGCCACGATTGCAGGTCTCGAGCTGGCCAAAAGCCTGGGAGCAGAAATGATTGAAGCTAAATGTGACTCTTTACTGGTAGTAAACCAAGTAAACAAAACCTTTGAGGTTCGAGAAGGCAGAATGCAGAGGTATTTGGACAAATTACAGGTAACTTTGCACCGTTTCAAGGAATGGACTTTGCAACATGTACCTCGAGAACAAAACGGTGAGGCCGATGCACTCGCAAATTTGGGGTCATCGGTCGAGGAAGATGAGATTGATTCGGGGACTGTCGTTCAACTCTCGAGGTCCGTAATCGAGGAGGGGCACGCCGAGATAAACTCCACAAGCTTAACCTGGGATTAGAGAAATAAGTATATTGAATATTTGAGAAACGGAAAACTCCCATCGAACCCTAAAGAGTCAAGGGCCCTACGAACTAAAGCTGCTCGATTCACGTTGGTTGAAGATGGAACATTGTACAGAAGGATATTCGATGGACCATTGGCAGTATGCTTGGGACCAGGAGACACCGATTATGTTTTACGAGAGGTCCATGAAGGCATTTGTGGGAACCACTCCGGCGCCGAATCACTGATTCACAAAATCATCAGAGCGGGATATTACTGGATAGCATGGAAAGGGACACTAAGGAGTTTGTTCAAAGATATGATAAATTTCAAAGGTTTGCACCGATGATCCATCAACCCGAGGAACAACTCCATTTAGTCCTATCCCCATGGCCATTCATGAAATGAGGGATGGATATCATCGGCCCCCTACCATCGGCCCCAGGTAAAGCTAAATTCATTTTATTTATGACTGACTATTTCTGGGTTGAAGCACAGGCGTTCGAGAAAGTAAGAGAAAAAGAGGTTATAGATTTCATCTGGGATCACATCGTGTGTCGATTCGGGATACCCGCAGAAATAACATGCAATAATGGTAAGCAATTTATCGGTAGTAAAGTAACAAAATTTCTCAAAGATCATAAGATAAAAAGGATATTATCGACACCGTATCACCCCTGTGGGAACGGACAAGCCGAATCAACAAACAAGACTATCATCCAAAACTTGAAGAAAAGGTTGAACAAAGCCAAAGGGAAATGGAGAGAAATTCTGCCCGAAATCCTATGGGCATACTGAACAACATCGAAGTCCAGTACAGGAGCAACTCCGTTTTCCTTAGTGTATGGCTCCAAAGCCTTAATTCCAGTCGAAGTCGGAGAACCCAGTGCAAGGTTTCGACATACATCGGTGGAATTAAACCATGAGGCAATGAACACTAGTCTCGAATTATTAGATGAAAAATGAGAAGCGGCACTTGTTCGAATGGCTGCACAAAAACAACGAATCGAAAGGTACTACAATAGAAGAACCATCCTCCGCCACTTCAGGGTCGGGAACTTAGTCCTAAGGAAGGTCACCATCAGTACTCAAGATCCTAATGAAGGGAAGCTCAGCCCAAATTGGGAAGGACCCTATCAGGTCCTCGATATAGTCGGAAAGGGATCTTATAAACTCAGAACGATGGATGGTAAACCATTATCGAACAACTGGAACATATCACTCCTCAAACGATATTATTGTTAAGGTATGATTCTCTCTCCCCTTTCACCCATATATACATATTCGAAGCTAACCCATTGCAGGAGTTTGATCAAAGACGTCGAGACCTCAGGTTTTAAAGTACGCGTTGCACTCCTTTTCCCCTTAGATCGGCTTTTATCCCGAATGGGTTTTTTTTTCGGCGAGGTTTTTAACGAGGCAACAACCATGTGCTACCTGAGGGCAATTCAACAGTATCCAAGGCTTCTTCATAATCAACCTCAAATACTGGGGGGCCCTACCATCGAGAATAAACCAAGTTTGGTACAAGAAAGTTTCTTCATATCAAATTCATGTCAGACAGGGTCTCGATAGAGAAAAGTGTAAGGGCCAAATGGTCAAAACGAACAATGCCCGCGTAGTTTTGCTCGAGCCCTGGCGCAAGATACAAACGCATATATAATGACTTATAAAGGAAAACTTCTTCTTTTCAGATGTCTCATACTTCGAAAAGATCTTTCTACTTCATGATTCAAACAGGCTCAAGGGCCGACCACTATCAAAAGAATTTCAGGTAATAGACGATCATAAAGCCTACGGGCTACAATACTTTGAGTTCGAGTTCGAATAATCACTCACTCGACTATGAAGCCTAAGGGCTATCCTACATCTAGTTCGAGCAAACCGCTCACTCGACCATAAAGCTTACGGGCTACAAATACTTCGAGTTCGAATAATCACTCACTCGACTATCAAGCCTAAGGGCTATCCTACATCGAGTTCGAGCAAACCACTCACTCGACCATAAATTCTACGGGCTACAAATACTTCGAGTTCGAATAATCACTCACTCGACTATCAAGCCTAAGGGCTATCCTACATCGAGTTCGAGCAAACCACTCACTCGACCATAAATTCTACGGGCTACAAATACTTCGAGTTCGAGTTCGAATAATCGCTCACTCGACTATCAAGCCTAAGGGCTATCTTGCTTCAAGCTCAAATAATAACCCACTCAATTATTAAGCTTAAGGACCAATACAGCGAGAGTTTGAGACTTTGTTCTCACTTAAATTGGACCGAAAAAGTTCCATCACTCCAAAGTTCAAGATAACTCAGCTCAAAGAACCGCCATAAAACTAGGTTGCAATAACAAAATCTTCACAAAAGCAAAAGCACATTTGAACATAAAACTGAGAAGGCATTCAAAAGAAGCTCTATTATTAACAGAAATGGTTATGTACAAGAGACCGGTCAAAATTTCGCAAAAGGGAAACTAAGTCCTAACTACGGTCGGTGTCGGTATCTCCTTCAAGAGATGCTTCCCCTCCAGGCTCCTCATCGGACCCACCCCGACTGCCTTCTTCATCATCATCTTCGTCGTCGAAGGAGACAAGCTGCCTGGCTTCAGCTTCGAGCATCTTGGCTCGAGCAATCTCCTCGGAAAGTTCAAAACCTCGAGTGTGGACTTCCTCGAGGGTTTCCCTCCGGGATTAGCACTTTGCCAAGTCAGTAACCCGTTGCTCTCCGTTAGAAGCCTCCCTTAGCTGCATTTGAGCAGCCTCGACATTGGCCTGATACATAGCAATAGACTTGTCTGCCATGCCTTTTGATGACTCGATCTCTGCCTTGGCCTTAGCAAGCCTGGTTTCAAGCTCCTTGATCCTCCTCGCCTGGGCCGAACTATTTTGCTTGACGCCTTGAAGTTGAACATCGGCCGATAATAGTGTGGCTAAGATAGTTTCTTTTTCTGCAACCAAGCGGTCCATGGTCTCTTTCCACCAATCACACTCGGCCTTGATCTGATCAACTTCTCCCCGAAGCAACCCGATCTTTTTAACCTTTTGTTGCAGCTGAGATAACGAAGTGTTAACTTCCACATTAGGGTCGAATCTATACTCTAACAGAACGATGATCACCTGTTTATCTAGCTCGGCCTCTTCTTTACGAGCCTTGGCCAAATCTGCTTGGAGGTCCTTTATAATCTCATCCTTTTGGCCGCAAAGAAGCTTCATAGCATCTCTCTCCTCCGAGACCTTTTGAAGCTCGGCCTCACACTGGTTGAGATCGACTCGAAACTTGCCAAGAGCCTACACAAAAGGGAAAAAAACACAAGTCAGGTTTAGAAAAGAACAAAGGAACCAAGCGCAGTAAAATCATTACCCGGGATATGAAACGTTGGGCCTCTTCTAGAAGAATAGAAGCGTCACTAATATAGGAGGCATCATCGACTCCAGTAAAGCAATCCCGAAAAGGATCCCCTACACTGGAGCCTCCGCCTATATCAGGGGTCTTCAATTCTCGAGCTTCCCTTAACGCCTCCTCAGAAAAAGTCGGAAGAGAAGGCAAATGACCCACTGTCATAGTCCCGAGCAAATCGCTTGGGACGCTCTGATCGATCCTAAGGGTATCAGAACCGGCATCATCCGGTATAGCCGCCATTGGCTCAGAAGGCCTGGCGACCTCGATGGCTTTCGCAGATTGGACCACCAGTGCCAAAGCACCTTCTTCTTCTTCATCTCTCAATCGTTGGACCGAGTCCATCGCAAGAGCGATTAACTATTTCCTCACCCTTCTAGTTTTTGGCTTAGGGTCCTCGGACTGAAAAGCAGCTTTCCGCTTTTTATCTTTCCCCGGTCTCGAAACCGGGGACTTGGTTCCTTCCTCACCACTCGAAGGCCTCGAAACGGCATCCTTGGTCACGCCTGCATGAAAGGAAGCCAGTAACGAATGGAACATAAAAATGTTTCAAAAAACATAAAAAGGGACCCTTACCGTGATTCTTGGCCTCCCATCTACCTTTTGTCAAGTCACGCCAGGTGCGTTCGGCATAAGAGGAAGTCGAGGCTAACTTCCGAACCCAAAGATACGAAAAAGAAATCACTTACGGTTGAAATTCCACTCCTTGGGGAACGATATCTTCTCTTCCGGAACAAGGTCACGGGTCCTCACCCGAATAAAGCGGCCCATCCAACCCCGATCCTTGTCTTCATCGATGCTCGACATTAAAGCTTTCGTTGACCGGCGATGGAGCCTGATTAGTCCTCGAAAGATTTGAAGCCGATACAATCGCATGAGGTGATTTAGAGTAAAATCCAGCCCCCCGGCCTTGTTGGAGAAGAAGCGCAGTATGATTACTATGCGCCATAGAGAAGGGTGAATTTGGCCGAGAGTGACTTGATATCTTTTGCAAAAATCAATAATCACTGGGTCGACGGGATCCAACGTGAAGGGGTAAGTATAAACACTTAAAACCCCTCCACGTGAGTGACGATGCTCTCTTCGGGAGAAGGAATTTGCAGCACAACCTCGGGACCCCAGTTGCAGTCTTTCCTCACGGCCTCGAGATGGCTCTCTGTTATCGAGCACATGTACATCGACACATGCACACATCGGTCCTGAACCGACGAAGGGTTTTCAACCTTAAAATCGGCCTTTAGAATACACGGGCCAAGAATGTACTCGTGGGGAAGTGGCTCCGCCGGCGCCTTATCGCCGGACGGCCGAGAAGATGAAGCTTTCTCCTTCTGCGGTACGATTTTTGAAGTTTTTGCCATTGGTATAAGTAAAAGAGGGGCGAAGGAAGATAAAAGGAAGACGGTTTCAAACTCTAATGAATATGGCTCTACATGCGGCGAAATAGAGACGAGAAGAGTAAGAAAATTTGGGGGTTTGATTAGAGTAACAGATAAAGTTTGATTTAGAAACAGGCTATTTATGGGCTGAACAGAGGCGGTTCAATCTCAGGTAATGGTAAACATCGACTGGCATGCATTAAATGCCTCGGTAAGCTGAACCGACGGGACAGCTACCACGTGCGTCATGATCGGACTCAGCACAGACATCAATATACATCTAATCATACCGTTGGAAAATATCGTCTCTAGTCATATCCTTCCCGAGAAATACGGGGACTGTCTGTATACAGTCGAAACCTATTAGTCAATCGTACGGTCTGATCGAGATGATAATGCTTCGATCAAAGGGTATCTGCGTAATGTCAGGTCGAGGTCTGAAGTAAGGATATCATGTTTCGAGCTCTAAGGCCGATCAATGATCAACTCGGTATCATTATCTAGCCCATAACCAAATTGAACTACGAGGCGACGCGAAAGTTGTCAAAGATGCGTAGACCGACCAATGCTCACCCCGAATATCAAGACTCCGAATCAGGATCAAGCTCGAGTCAAGGCCGATGGCTCAATCCAATATCGAGTTCGAGTCAGTATCGAGCTCACAGACAAGGACCGTTGCAACCGCACTAAGGGAGAAAATCCTGGCAGGAATTAGGAAAAAGACAATTCAATTATGGGTTCTTCACTATATATTTTTTATTGTATATAAAGTAGGATTCCTCTACTATAAAGAGGGGGATTATTGTAAGCATGGGAAGATTCACACATTGTAACAAGAGTCTACTTCTGATATTGAAAGATCAACCTCTTGAGCCTGTTTTACTTTATCTCATTCATTCTTCTCGCTCACTATTTTATCTCTCATTCCCATAGTCTAGAATATACACATTTTTGTTTCTCTGTACAATTTGTATCAAGTTATATCACACATCCTTAGAACTACTTATCTATTTGATTTTCCAGGTAAACACCTACAATAACATACTAGTTATGAGGACTAAACTTTGCAATGCTACCATTTAATATTTCTAGTAAAAAGTTACTTTATAACTAATCTGATTATATAATGAATAAAACCTAAAACTTGTATGTAATGCAGCAACTATAGTGAAATGACCGATGCTCGTCTGTTCATAGGCAAAGAACAGGGGAAGACATGAGCGGCCTCAATTTGCTGGAGCTGTGCCACTTGCAGGAGAACATCTCTGAATCTCTAGCTGAGATACGTGAAAGAAAGGTTATGATTTTGACCTTTACTCTTGCATTTTGTTGGCATTATTATCTGCTATTTCCCTCTTAATTTTATGCGACTGCTACTACAATTTGTTAGACTTATCTTTATTACTAGCAATTTAACTTTCGGTTTCTATCCAAGGAAAGCATTCATGTTTCTTTATCTTGCAATTATTTTATTTTCATTAACCTTTTCGTATTCAAAAACGATAATGGTTCTTATTTTAGACACATCGAGAAACGTGGAAGTGAAATACATATGAACGGTTAAAAAGGATGGTTTATAAAGCTTTTAAGATTTATTTTTTCCAGCTCTATTTTGCTGATAGTAATTAAATATTCCTAATTAAGGATGAACGCAAAACTAAAAAAAAATGTATTATGCATATAGCAATTGGCTGATTGGGTGATAGAATCTTGTCTGTCTTATTTCATGGAGACTGCGTGGTTAGCTTTATACATTTGGAAAATTATGTTACTACAAATGAGATTAATTGGTATGAGCATGTAATTTCACATTACGATAAAGAGAAAAAACATAATTGCTTGAATAATATTAAACTTTCCATTTTAAAAATAATAAAATGTCAAAATAGTTTGTTTTAGAAAAAATAAAAGAAAAAAAACTTAAGCGGGTGGGTAGAAAACTAAAAAAATAGCTAAGCTATGCGGGGCAGGGTGAGACAGATCGAAAATTTTGTGGGTTTTGCAAACCGCACACACCCCGCCCCACTGCCATCCCTAGTAACAACTCTTTTTCAGCTTGGACCAACTTAATTTAAACATTGATGAAACAACATTTGCCATTTTAATAGATCTCCAAGCTGGTCTTAAAGTCTCTTGGTCAACTAGTGAAAATGTCAAAACATTTTGGGTCAATTCAGTGAAATTTAAAAATGAAAAAAATATAAAAACCACGCAAAGCTTTTAGTCCTAGTAAAAAAACAAGTTGCTCCTTTGTCTCGGCCATGATATATTTTATTTTTCCTACAAGTATAAATTTTATATAAAGTGTAAAAATATGTACTCAATTAAACCACTTAAGAATACATTAAGTATGGGTTTGAAATCCAAAAAGATGGTGAATAACATATTAGGAGTAAGTCACATTACATTTAGTGTAATTATTTTTACATTATCAGCAAATAAAATTAACATTCTTTTTCCACACGTATTATATACGTACTTAACTATAAGTGACTCTATGAATTACATACAGTACCACGTGATCAAGACTCAAACAGATACCTTCAGGAAGAAGGTTAGTCTTCCTTTTAGTTATCTTTGATATGAATTTCTTTTCCTTTCATTTCGCTTGGGATATATTACAAAGTGCAACGGATTCTTTATGTGATGACTAAAATAGGTGAAGAACTTAGAAGAGCAACATGGAAACCTCGTGCTTGATTTGGTAAGTATATTTTAAATAGATATGTTTGATTTTTTTGTTATTGATTTATGGGATTGTTAATTAACACGAAAAAGTTAATTGCTTCATCAAATTAAGGAAGCAAAAAGTGAAGATCCAAAGTATGGTGTAGTGGAAAATGAGGGACAGTACAACTCTGCTATGGCATTTGCCAATGGAGCACACAACCTCTATGCTTTTCGCCTACAATCGTTGCACCCCAATCTTCAAAATGGAGGAGAATTTGGTTCTCGTAATCTACGCCTTGCTTGAAAACAGCAATTTGGCAATGGGGTTAAACCCTTAATTAAATGTTGACTGACTTATTCGAACCAACTTCCCAAGTTATATGTTATTACTCAAAAAAGTTAACTATTGCAAGCTGCAAAGACTATTTTATCTAATTAGGTTTTGCGCTAAGTCTGGATTTGATTGCTCTCCTAATTGTCTATAGCACTTTATTATTCTAGCTAGGAGTTTCGACTCCACTATGTATGATGCCAAATTATGAAGATGAATTATGACGTCTTGAATGAATTCAATTCTGCGATGTTGATTTCTTTTACTTTATTGTTAGAAAATCTACACATGTAGTTTGTTCTTTTTAGAATGTTATGTAACACATCTCATTTATAAGTCTAATTCTTAATATTTTGTTGATGCATATTGGTTAAGAGCTGTAAACTTATTTTAAGATCTGTAATAGCTTTATTATGAATTATATGAATACGAATTTTACTTATTTCAATTAACTACTGGGAATAAGCTCTGTGCTGATAGAAAAGGCGGCACTCTTTCTGTAGCTTGCTTGTGACTTGTAAATTTTCTCTTTGGATTATGGCTGAACCTTGATCGAGTGTAATCCACATTTTACTTAAAGGGAAAATCTAAATTGGGATTTTGCAGTGATAAAGGTATCACAAGGCAGCTTTCGTTTGAACTGGCATAAGTGAAAAAAATCCCGAATATGCTTTTGCTTAAATCTGTTGGATACTTCGAAGTTCGATGCTATTGGGAAGACGACAAATAGTCATTAAATTGCGTTCTTTTGATTTTGCTTTAGCGGAATTAGTTTTAGAACACAATTGTGTTTGAAAGTATGAGTTGTAGTTTCCATTCAAAAGTTCGAAAGCAAAAAAATATAACCAGAGTTTTAAAATGTTATACTACATGCTTTCATCTCATTACAAAATTATTAAAAGATCGATTGGACATCTTTACTACTACTAACCAAATTCATTTTCAATCAACTGAAAAGATATGAAATCGAACGGCAAAAAGAGAGAGAGAAAGAAAGTGAAGGAAAGTATCATTTGTCATAAGGTTTTAATAAAATGCTATATTAAGAAGAAAGTTGTCCATTTATCATTCGAAATTGCACAATCAATTAAACTTTTGGTCTACTTATTTACCCTCAAAATCGGATAACAATTGAATTTGTAAGTGCTTTTAAGGATACGTGGACTAACGTGATATGAAATGATAAATTAGATCGCAATTGTAATAAATAATGACAAAGTAAATGCAAACCATACGAATTGAATAGTATCAGCCTTGGAAGGTTAGCCACCTTCGAGCTAGGTATGCTTCAATCAATGTCAGGATACAGAAGAACAAGAGCCTAAAGAGAAATAATAACAATATATTGCTTGGGGATGCGTGTTACAATATGTTAAATGAATTATCAGATCCCGCTTTATATAGTAGAGGAGTCCTACTTTAGGTACAATTCTACAAAAGGTAAAAAAATCCCTTGATTAGCTGATTGCCGGTTTCTTACTGTTACACACTGAGATTCTCGCTATAATACCCGACCGGTCACGAATATTTCGGTCTTCTATTGGTTATGCTAACAATATTTCTCCGAGCTCGATCGGGGCTAAGGTCAACTCCGTGATAACGGACTCAATGTTCTCGAAGATAGGCGTTCTGACCCGCGGTTCTAACTCGGTAGGACTCGGGATCGATCTTCAGTCTTTGGTTGTCATGTTCCGAGCCTAACTTACCATGTCGTAGGCGAGCTCGATTCCGACCGTATGCAGATAGTCCCTTC
Organism: Nicotiana otophora; assembly: GCA_000715115.1. Taxonomy (NCBI): domain Eukaryota; kingdom Viridiplantae; phylum Streptophyta; class Magnoliopsida; order Solanales; family Solanaceae; genus Nicotiana; species Nicotiana otophora. Next base: position 51,546 of record AWOL01S0125331.1, on the reverse strand, counting down.
ATTTTTCGGAGAGTAAATGATGAGATACGACATGACCTTTCGATTTTTTTCTTCGACACCACACGACAGAAATGACAAAATAGTCGAAACGTCTCGTCAGTCAAGTCTTAATGGCATTAAATGTTTGTCAGTTGCTGGTCGGCCACTCCTGAATGCGAACTGTTGTTGAAAAACTATAAATACCCCATCATTTGCTCATTCAAACTTTACATTCAAAGCTTCTGCCCTCGTACCTTAGCAATCTCAATATTTTCAGGCACTTATATTTGAGATTTTTGTAAGAACTTCTATTCTGTCTCCATACCAAGCCATTAAGCGTACTCTTTTAACTCCCTCTTTTTCCTTATTTCCTCTCCATAAAGAAATGGCGAAAACTTCCAAAATCGTTCCCCAAAAAGAAACTCCTTCTACCTCACGGCCGGCAACCGAAGAGACCGCTTCACGTACTGTTGTCGAGGAACTAGCACCGGAACCTCCTCTAAAAATGTTCATCCCGGGGGGGTGCCCGGTCAATGCTAATTTTAAAGTCGAAAAGCCCTCCTCCGTACCAGGTTGGTGTGAGGAGGTATCGAGGTACATCTGCTCGATCACCGAGAATATTCTCTCCGAAGTCAAGAAGGATTGTAACTGGGTTGACAAATATGTGGTGGTTCCCGAACCTGATGAAGCCATTACCACCCACGTCGAGGAATTTTTAAGTGTTTACACTTACCCCTTCACATTGGGTCCCTTGGACCCGATTATCGTTGACTTTTGCAAAAGATACGAGGTAACCCTCGGTCAAATTCACCCTTCTTTCTGGAGGATCGTAATCCTCCTCCGTTTCTTTGTAAGCAATATCGAATGGTGCCCTTTCACGATCGACCACCTCATGCGTTTATACAGTCCCCGACTCTACTAGAGGGGGCTGGTCAAGCTTGCCCGTCGGGCCAGTAAAGTTGCATTCTCGAGTATCGATGAAGATAGGGATCGAGGTTGGTTAGGCCGTTTGGTCCGAGTGAGGACCTCGGACTTGATCCCGGCCGAGCAAATATCGTTCCCTGAGAAGTGGAACATGAAAAGTAAGTATATAATTTTGCTTCCAAGATTTTATTTATCGTTTTTTTCCTTCGTTCTTATTGGTGTTTTGTGATGGTGCAGCTATTGCTCGGATCCCGAACGCAGTTCCTCGACTCAAGGAGTGGGTCGAGGGCATCGTATCACAAAGGCCTTATTTCGAGCGCTCGTGGCGCGAGCTTTCAAAAGGCTGATGGGAGGCCCGCTCGCACGGTGAGATCTCTTTTCATGAGTAATATTTGGTTTCCCTTCTCCATGATTAAGTCCTTACTTGTTTTATTTCTCTTTGCAGGTTTACCCAAGGATGTCCAAATGAGGCCCACATCCGGTAGTTATGATTTCCCTACTGACTCTTGTAACGACTCGGCCAGTCGTTTTGAGTATTACAACCTCGTTCTCTCATTTTCTGCTCAATTTATGCTTTACAGTTGTTATGTGACTCGCCGGGGTGATTGATTCGGGTTCGGTGAGGTTTTGGAATGAATGAAAAAACTTAGTTCCAAGGTTTAAAGCTTAAGTTAAAATAGTGTCTGGATATCGATTTATGTGTAAAGGGTCGGATTAGAGTTTTGATAATTCCAATAGCTCAGTATGGTGATTTTGGACTTAGGAGCGTGTCGAAAAAATTATTTGGAAGCCCGTAGCTAAATTAGACATGAAATGGCTAAAATAGAAATTTAAGTTTGAAAATTTGGTCGGGGAGTTGACTTTTTGATATCGGGTCCGGAATCCGATTCTGAAAATTTGAATACCTCTGTTATGTCATTTATGACTTGTGTGCAAAATTTGAGGTCAATCCGAATTGAATTGATAGGTTTCGACATCGGGTGTAGAAGTTAAAATTCGTTAGTTTTCGTTAAGCTTGAATTGGGGTGTGATTGGTAATTTTAGCATTGTTTGATATGATTTGAGGTTTCGACTAAGTATGTATGATGTTTTAGGACTTGTTGGTGTATTTGGTTGAGGTCCCAGGGGCCTCAAGTGAGTTTCGGATGGTTAACGGATCAAATTCGGACTTAGAAGAAATATGGAAGTTTCTGCCTTCTGGAGCAATCGCACTTGCGGAACTATCCCCGTAGGTGCGCTGTCGCAGGTGCGGCTGGCAATGCGCAAAAGCAGATTTGGGCTTGTCCTGGGCTGCGTCGCATGTGCGTGAAGAATTCCGCATCTGCTAGCCCGCAGGTGCGAGCCAGGCTCCGCAGATTCAGAGTGAGTGGGAGCAGCCTTGGACTGCAGAAGCGGACGCTTCATCGTAGAAGCGAGTCCGCAGAAGCGGCCTCCTTGTCCGCAGGTGCGATAGCCATCGCAGGTGCGAAAATCCCTGGTCAGAACAAAAACAGAAGGGTCCGAGAATTTGTCATTTTTGACATTTCCAAAATAGGTTAGGCGATTTTTAAGCGAGAAGTCACTGAAAAAATTGAGGTAAGTCCCTTGTGATCATTTTTACTCCTTAATATTGAATTATCATCGAATAATCCGACTAGATTACATGTTTTTGAGGTGTAAATCGGGGATTTGAACCTAGGGATTTGAAAATAAGATTTGAGGATTTGGAGGTAGAGTTGAAGTCGTATTTTGGTAAAATTGGTATGGTTAGACTCGTGGTTGAATGGGCTTTCGGATTTTGTAACTTTTGTCGGGTTTCGGGATGTGGTCCCCACGGACGATGTTTGGATGAAATTTTAGATTTTTATGGAAAATTTGTATTTTCATATGGAATTAATTCTTATAATTTTTATTGACTGAATCAATTATTTGTGGCTAGATTTGAGGCGTTTGGAGGCCGATTCGCAAGGCAAAGGCATTGCAGAATAAAGAATTATACGGTTTGAGGTAAGTAACACTTCTACATTTTGTCATGAGGGTATGAAACCCCAGATTATGTGTTATGTGATTGGTTTTGAGGTTGTTAGTTATGTGTAGTCCCACATTGGAATGAGATTAATATGTACTTTGTAGACTATAGTTATAAATAGGACATCTTGTATTATATTGAGTATCTAATATCAATAATATATTTTCTCTCGTACTTTCTCACATGGTATCAGTGCATTAGGGAGAAAAGATCGGTGTGCGTCATTCCAGCGTTAACCGGGAAGAAAGAACTTAGTCATCGTACAATTTTTTCGGTAACCTAAGACTTGTCTACGTAAAAGTCACTTTCTATCGGTATTGTACTAAAACCAATACCACCACGAGGTAGATCACCCTCCGACGACTAACCCCTGAAAATTTATCCGGCAGAAAAGCTGTCACGCGCCGGCAACAACAACTTTTCCGGTGAGGGTTTCGGCCACTTTCCGGCCATTTTTTCGCGAAGCTTCTTCAGGACAGCCTGCTCTCACAAATTCCGAGCCTACCCATCTAATTCAAATCAAATTCTGACCACTTTTATATTTTTTCGGCGTGAACAGTGACCTTTCCGGCCATTTATTTTTTAATATTTCTTCAGGACAGCTTGCTCGCAAGGGAATTCTGAGTCTATCCATCCTGGTTACGACAAATTCTGACAACTTTATAATTTTTCGGTGAGCTACAGTATTTTTCGGTGTGAACAGTGTTTCCGGCGTAAAATAGTTTTCTATTTTCTGCTGTAAGCAGTGTTTTCCCAGCCATTTCTTCAGTTTTCTCACATGAGTTACTTATTTCTACTATTTCAAGTTAACCCTACTTCTACAAATTATAGCAATATGGGAACCGATACTTTGAATAGTCATATGGTTTTTTTAGCAGATTATATTGAGTTCCTTCAGTACAAAGCATGTAAGCAAACATCTTCTGAGATAGCTTCTATTGTTCAAACAAGTAATAGCGTGACCTATTTCTCCCAATCTTCATCCTCTGAATTTTGGGTCATTGATTCAGGTGCATCAGATCATATTTCTGGTAACAAATCGCTTTTCACTACTATTTCGTATTCTCAATCTCTTCCAAGAGTCACAATGCCCAATGGGTCTTAAACCATGGCAACTGTAATAGGTCAAGCAAGCCCACTTCTTTCCTTATATTTAGATTAAGTCCTTTATGTTTCCAATAGTCTTTTTAATCTCATAGATGTTAGTCATTTAGCCAAATCACTTAAATGCACTGTTTTATTTCTTGATGACCATGTTTTTATATAGGAACGCAATATGGGGCGGATCATTGGTACCAGGCGTGAATTAAACGGACTTTATTACCTTATCCTTGCTAAATCACATGGACTCACATCTTGTCTTCCTTCAACAACTTGTCCTGTTACTGATTCACCAGATTTATTACATAAACGGTTGGGACATCCCAGTTTGTCAAAACTACAGAAAATGGTATCTGCTTTATCTCACTTGTCACCTTTAGAGTGTGAGTCATGTCAGCTCTGTAAGCATCCCCCTCCCATTTCCCCCGGCATCTTGATAATCGAGTAGAGTCACCTTTTACTTTAGTCCATTCAGATATTTGGGGTCCTAGTCGGGTTAGTTCCACCTTGGGATTCCGCTACTTTGTCAGTTTCATTGTTGATTATTCTAGGTGCACTTGGATATTTTTGATAAAAAATCGATCTGAGTTGTTTTCTATTTTCCAGACCTTCCACGCTGAAATTCAAAATCAATTTGGGGTTTCTATTCGCATATTTCATAGTGATAATGCTCGACAGTATTTGTCTCCCCTATTTTAGCAGTTTATGAAATCTCATGGGATTATTCATCAAACATCTTGTCCGTACACATCTCAACAAAATGGGGTAGCTGAAAGAAAGAATAGACATCTTATTGAAACTGCTTGTACCCTACTCATACAATCTCATGCTCTGTTGCGTTTTTGGGGGAATGCAGTTCTTACATCTTGCTATCTTATTAATTGTATGTCATCTTCAGCTATCCAGAACCAAGTTCCATTCTATGTCATGTTTTCCTACTTACCTTTCTTCTCTTTTCCACCCTGTATCTTTGGAAGCACTTATTTTTTCCATAACCTTACTCCAGGAACAGATAAGTTAGCTCCTCGTGCTCTTAAGTGCGTATTTCTGGGTTACTCGAGAACATAAAAGGTGTATCGATGCTACTCTCCTGACCTCCAACGGTACCTTATGTCTGTTGATATTACCTTCTTTGAAACCCAATCATACTTCACAGGTTCAGGTCATCACTTAGATATTTCTGAGGTACTGCCAGTTTCATCTTTTGGAGATTCAGTCACTATCTCCCATTCATCTTCCTCTACATCTCCGTCTCCACCACCTACAGCTTCAGTTATAGCTCCACCACCTATAGCTCCAGTTCTACCACATATAGCTCCAGTTCCTCCACATAATCCAGTTCAACCTTCTGCAACTCTACTACTCTTGACTTATCATCATCGTCCACATCCAATATCAGGCCTAGGTGATTTACGCCCTACATCAGATTTTGCACCAACTGCGGACTTGTCTCCTCTTAGTCAACCAATTGCACTCCGCAAAGGTGTACGATCTACACTTAATCCTAATCCCCACTATGTCAGTTTAAGTTATCATCATCTATCGTCACCTCATTATGCTTTTATATCTTCTTTGTCCACTGTTTCTATCCCTAAGTCTACAGGTGAAGCACTATCTCATCCAGGATGGCGACATGATATGATTGATGAGATGTCTGCTTTACATGCGAGTGGCACTTGGGAGCTTGTTCCTATTCCTGCAAGTAAGTCTACCCTTGGTTGTCGTTGGGTTTATGCAGTCAAAGTCGGCCCGGATGGCCAGGTTGATCGGCTTAAGGCTCGTCTTGTTGTAAAAGGATATACTCAGATTTTTGGGCTTGATTATAGTGATACTTTCTCTGTCGTGGCTAAAGTAGCATTTGTTCGTCTCTTTTTGTCCAGGGTTGTTGTACATCATTGGCCTCTTTATCAATTAGACATTAAGAATGCTTTTCTCCACGGTGATCTTGAGGAAGAAGTTTATATGGAGCAACCATCTGGTTTTGTTGTTCATGGGGAGTTTAATGGTTGTGTGTGCAAATTGTGCTAGTCACTATATGGTTTGAAATAGTCCTCTCGAGCTTGGTTTGGTAAGTTCAGCACAATTATTCAGGAGTTCGACATGACTCGTAATGAGGCTGATCACTTTGTGTTTTATAGGCATTTTGCTCCTAATCTGTGTATTTGTCTAGTGGTTTGTGTTAATGATATTATTATTACTGGCAATGATCAGGATGGTATTACTAATCTGAAGCATCATCTCTTTCAGCACTTCCAGACAAAGGATCTGGGCAGATTGAAGTATTTTCTAGGTATTGAGGTTGCTCAGTCTAGCTCAGGTATTGTTATTTCACAACGAAAGTGTGGATCTGAATGCTAAGCTTCTGCCTGGACAGGGGGAGCCTCTTAGAGACCCTACGAGATATAAGAGGTTGGTTGGCAANATTGAAGTATTTTCTAGGTATTGAGGTCGCTCAGTCTAGCTCAGGTATTGTTATTTCACAGCGGAAGTATGCCTTAGACATTCTTGAGGAGACTGGAATGATGGGTTGCAGACCTATTGACTCTCCTATGGATCCGAATGCTAAGCTTCTGCCTGGACAGGGGGAGCCTCTTAGAGACCCTACGAGATATAGGAGGTTGGTTGGCAAATTGAATTACCTCACAGTGACTAGACCTAACATTTCTTTTCCGGTGAGTGTTATAAGTCAGTTTATGGATTCTCCCTGTGATAGTCACTAGGATGCAGTTGTTCACATTATTTGGTATATAAAGTCAGCTCCATGCAAAGGATTACTATTCGAGGATCGAGGATCGAGGATCGAGGCCACGAGCAACTTGTTGGGTACACAGATGCTGATTGGGCAGGATCACCTTTTGATAGACGTTCTTCGTCTGGATATTGTGTTCTAGTAGGAGGCAATTTGGTCTCGTGGAAGAGCAAGAAACATAATGTAGTTTCTTGATCTAGCGCCGAAGTCGAATATCGGGCCATGGCTATACCAACGTGTGAGTTATTTTGGATCAAGCAGTTGCACAAGGAGTTAAAGTTCGGAGAAATCAGCAAGATGGAACTGGTGTATGATAACCAAGTTGCTCTTTATATTGCGTCAAATATGGTGTTCCATGAGTGGGCTAAATACATTGAGATTGACTGTCACTTTGTCAGGGGAAAAAATACTTTCAGGAGATATTGTTACAAAGTTTGTAAAGTCGAATGATCAACTAGCATATATTTTCACTAAGTCTCTTACTGGTTCTCGTATTAGTTATATGTGTAACAAGCTCGGTACATATGATGTGTATGCATCGGCTTGAGGGGGAGTTTTAGTTATGTATAGTCCAACATTGGTATGGGAGTAATATGTACTTTGTAGACTGTAGCTATAAATAGGACCTCTTGTATTATATTGAGTATCTAATATCAATAATATATTTTCTCCCGTGCTTTTTCACAGAGGTGACGCACATGCTAAGTGACGGGTATATGGGCGTGCACTGTAGAAATTATGACTTGGTCAATTCCATGGAACTGTGTAGTTGAATAATCTGTTGATATCCCTACATTTTCTACGTATTAGAGAAATCGAACTATAAATCATGTTTAAACCATATGTTTACACTGTTAGGACCCACATAGGTCGTGTACTTATGGAATTATCTATTAAATTGTTGTTTTACACTCAGTCACAGTTTTATTTGCATATTTTACCTCAGTCTCTATTGTTCATTATTGATGCATCATATCATTGTTGTTTGTGCTGCTTATCATGATTTCTGAGAGCCCAAGAGACTAGAGAGGTTGATGACTGAGTGAGGCCGAGGGCCTGATTGTGAGGATATTTATGGGATCGGACTGCATGCCGCAACATGTTTCATTGCTTTTGCCATGATTGGCTTGTTATAGCGCTTGGGCTGAAGGAGCCCCTCCAGAGTCTGTACACATCCTCAGTGAGTGCAGGTAACTACTGAGTGCGAGTGCCGAGTGACGAGTGTTGAGTGATTGAAAGGAATGAGTGACTGTGAGGAAAGAGTGACTGTGAAGTTGGAGTGAATGGGAGGACTAAGTGACTGTTACTCTGAGAGGATGCATTGATTTCATTATTGCTGCATTTCAGCTGTCATATATCACTGTTTTGGAAATTTTTGAAAGACATTATCTTCTGTTTCAGTTGAAGTTGATATGAAATTACTGTGGAATTTCAAATGTTGAACATGAGAGCATGCCTACCCTTTTTGTGTTAAAAACTACTGTATTTGGACTTAGCTGTGAAGCTCGTCACTACTCTCAGTTCTTATTTATTATTGTTACTTACTGAGTTGGTTGTACTCATACTACACCTTGCACTTCGTGTGCAGATCCAGGTGATCCCGGATACAGTGGGTGTTGATTCTTTCGCACAATTGATTTTTCGGAGATTCAGAGGTAGCTATCATGTTTCGCAGACCTTGTCTCTCCTTCCCTATCTCCTTGTTTAATGTATTTGGTCTCAGACTATTATAGACCGTATTTTCCAGACTTGTAATGTATAGATGTTCATGCACTCAGTGACACCGGGTTTTTGGGAGTGCATTTATATCCAGTATTTATGGGATTTTCTCTTAAACTTAAATTATTATGTTTTCCGTATTTAAAAAGGAACCGTGGGTTATTGATGTTGCCGGCTTGCCTAGTATTGAGATAGGCGCTATCACGATGGTTAGGATTTTGGGTCGTGACAAGTCCCCTGCTCCGAAACAGGGTGAACAGAAGAAGAGAAAAAAGGGCTCCGAGTTCTCCGAGCTCGGAGAAAATTAAACCAAGGATGAGGCTAATTCACAAGCCAAAAGAAACCTCAAGATCCCGAATACTTGATTCGGACTCCCACTACCGGCTCAGGGACGAGTCTGAAGAGGATGAAATTTTAGTGGCCCCGGAGCCATCATCCCCTAAAGAACGGTCATCAACCGAAGGGGGGACGATAGAGGCCAATCCCTCTCAAACTCAAGAGGTCGATGTATTAGTGAGGGTTGAGAACCCTCAAGACGCCGGTTCTTCTCCACCCGGTGTCATCGATATAATGGGATCGCCTTCGTTTACGGACTCAATGATCGGTGAAGCTCAAGCGGCGAAGGAGCTTTCAAATGAGGGGGTTCAAGGAGCGAACGATCCCCTCCAAAGCTTTTTTGATGACGTGGATTCTATTGCCACGGAGGATCTCACCGGATTGAGCAATTTAGAAGTACCAAGAAGGAGTCCGCCCTCTGGGACAGGTGGGTCTAGCTCGAGTCTGAGATTGGTCAACCGATTTCCTGTCCCGAGTGTCGATCCGGGTCGGAAGCGGTCGATCATTATTTCTGTTACGGAGGATGACCGGGTCCTCTCCGCACCTGTTGGGGTAGCTAATTACCTCTGGTGGTGCCTGGTGACTGAAGAAGACCAGTCAAAGATGAATGAGGTGGAGTCTCCATGCTTGTTCAATGAAGCACAACAGGCATTGAATCAGGCAAGGTGTTACCAAACCTTTTCATTTCAAGCTTTGGTTACTTAATGATCTTAATATTTTTGCATGTATTTGCAGGCCTCAGTGCTTCACCACGAGACCTTACTCCGATATCAAGAAGAGCTGAGTCTCCTTGAGGCCGAAGCCCAAGAGCTTATTGAGAATAAAGATATGTACAAACTTCTCAGTGAGAAACGCGAGGGGGAGGTTAAGAGCTTCCGAGTTGAGATAGAGGTGGCTCGAAAGGAGCATGCGGACTTGGTCGAGCAGGTAAAAATATTTGAGGTTAGTGACGAAGAGCTAGGTTCGATGACTAACGTTCGGAATCTGCAGGTCCAACAAAAAATTGATCAGTTCGATCAACTGCGAGTTGAGATGGATGTTGTCAAGGCCGAGACCGATGAATGGAGGGGCAGGATGGATCGTCTGGTCTCAGAAAAAGAGGTTGCCCGGGTGCAACTGACTTCGGTTGAGGCCCAGCTTCGAGCAACAAAGGAAAAGGCCAAAGTGTAGGCCAAAAAGGTTGAAGAGCTCTAGTCTCGACTAAGTTCGGCTGCCTCGGATTGAATAATTATGGCCAAGGAACTTAAAACGGCCAAGTCAGCGGCCGCGGTGGTTAAAGCTGATGCTGATGAGATGGTGTCCCAATTTTTATGCGGATGTCGAGGCAGCCAAGGACCACTTGAAAGACATTGTTGAATATGAGAAGCGACAGTCACGAAAAGAGGCCCTCAAAGAAGTTCATACTCGGGGTTTTGATCTATCGCCCGAGATCGAAATCGCTAAGGGGCTCGAGGCTGAGGCCAAGAAATTAGCTTACCTCGACGAAGAAGAAGAAGACTCTGAGGGTTCCGATGGAACTGGGGGCGAAGAAGACCAGGCGATTTAGACGCCTTTGTAGATGTTTTTGCTTTTTTCGTACTTTTGCACTTTTTGTTAAGGTCATTTGGCCTTTGTAAACACTGTATATAATATACAAGGCTTGTTTTTTCCTTCGACAGTTTAAGAATTTTGTTTTTATTTGCTTTATTCTTTATGTTTGCAAAGATTGAAATGCCTTAGCATAAAATATTTAGGTCATGTTCGGAGGTTCGAACATGCCTTGCCTTCAAAATTATTTTGTTTATGGCATCGTGGGGGTTCGGTATGACCAGAAACATTTTTTTCCCCCAAAGAACTTATGATTTTTTAGATTATAGTTTGCCGAAGGTAGCCTATAGAACCGGTTATGAAATTTTAAAGGCCTTGCTATTTGTTACGCGTCTCGGACGTTTTCGAGCCATTTTAATATGGCCGTAGCCTTTAGTTCAGGTGTTGCCCAGTGGGATTGTTACTTTGAGTTATCCGGACTTGCCTAAGATAACAGTCCCTAAATGGGGATGGTCGTAGCCTTTAGGGTTCGGGCGCTGCCTAATAGGTCTCGTGCCCCCGGGCTCCGATAGCCCGAGTCGTCCGAATTTGTTTTTAGGCGGCAGTCCCCGATTGGGAGTGATCGTTTGAACCCGGATAAAGGCGGCCCTTGGGCTCGATACCTTTAAGGGATTGAATGTAAGAAATTCCTTAAGAGGAAAAGAAAAAAGAGAAATTCTTAAAGGACAAGATATTTATCCGCAAGGTAGAAATTTCTTTTTATTCTTGTGCGTAACAGATACACATGTGCACAAGTTTTGTGCCAGGGCTCGAGTAGTCTATGCGGGCACGGTTCATTTGATCATTTGGCCCTTACAGTAAATCTTATCGATCGAGCTGAGACCATTCAATCATAAAGTTTCCTTCCTTGCTAAAGTCGTTATCCAAGGGTGATTCCCCCCAGTGTTCGGGGACGAGCGTAGAGAGACCTCGAATAATGTCATCGTGATCTTAGATACCGATTTGTAACCGGCCTTCAATTCTAAGTTAGCATGATTTACTATTGCCTCGTTAAAAACCTTGCCGGAAAACCCATTTGGGACAAAACCTGTTCAAGAGAAAAAGAGTGCAACGCGTGCTTTCAGTCCTAAAGATTGCATTGTTTTTTGATGATTTCCTGCAAGTGTTAGTTAGTAATGTAAATAAATAAAAGAAAATAAATGTGGTCATACCTTAAAAGTAGTATCGCTTCAAGTGAGTTATGTTCCAGTTGTTTGATAGTTGCTCACCGTTCATTGTTTCGAGCTTGTATGATCCTTTACCGGTGATCTCGATAATTTGATAAGGTCCTTCCCAGTTCGGCCCCAGCTTTCCTTTGTTTGGATTCCGGGTGTTTAGTGTGACCTTCCTTAACACTAAGTCCCCGACATTGAAGGGTCGAAGGTTGGCCCTTCAATTGTAATATCTCACGATCCGTTGTTTTGGGGCGGCCAACCTGACAAGGGCTGCTTCGTGCCTTTCATCTAATAGTTCTAGGCTCATGTTCATAGCCTCGTCGTTCGATTTCTTGGTTGCATATCATATCCTGAGACTTGGTTCTCCGACTGGTATTAGAGCTTTGGAGTCGTAAACCACTAAGAACGAGGTGTCCCCAATACTGGACTTCGAGGTCGTACGGTATGCCCATAAGATTTCGGGCAGGATTTCCTTCCATTTTCCTTTGGAGTGTCAACCTCTTCATGAGGTTTTGGAGTATGGTTTTGTTGGTCGATTCTTCTTGTCCGTTGCCACTAGGGTGGTAGGGTGTTGATAGGATCCTTTTGATCTTATGATCTTCGAGAAACTTGCTAACTTTGCTGCCGATGAATTGTTTCCCGTTGTCGCACACGATCTCGGCTGCATTCCAAACCGGCATATGATGTGGTCCCAAATGAAATCGATGACTTCCTTCTCCCTGACCTTTGCATATGCATAGGCTTCCACCCACTTAGAAAAATAGTCAGTCATAAACAATATAAATTGAGTCTTATCGGGTGCCCACGGAAGGGGCCAACGATATCCATTCCCCACTTCATGAACGACCATGGTGACAAAATTGAATGAATCATCGGAGCGTGTATTTGATATTCATCACATTTTCGCACGAACTCATTTGCGTCCTTTTCCATATCGATCCAGTAGTAGATGACTCAGATTATTTTTTGAACCAATGATTCGGCGCCTGAATGGTTTCCACAGGTGCCTTAGTGGATTTCCCTCAAAACGTACTCGGTATCGCCTGGTCCTAGACATATCGCGAGTGGGCCATCGAATGTTCTTTTGAACAGGGTTCCATCTCCGGACAGGCTAAACCGGGATGCCTTCGTACACAGGGCCCTTGATTCTTTTGTATCCAAGGGTAGTTTTCCGGTTTTTAGATATTCTATATATTTATTCCTCCAGTCCCAAGTTAGGCTCGTTGAGTTAATCTCGGCATGACCTTCTTCCACTACCGATTTCATAAGTTGTACGACTGCCCCCGAGTTGAACTCGTCGTCCTCGACTGATGACCCCAGGTTAGCGAGGGCATCAGCCTCACTATTTTGATCCTGAGGTATGTGTTGCAAAGTCCATTCTTTGAACCGATGTAATGTTACATGCAACTTATCCAGGTACCTTTGCATTCGTTCTTCTCTGACCTCGAACGTCCCATTAACTTGGTTCACCACGAGGAGGGAGTCGCACTTGGCTTCGATCACCTCTGCCCCCAAGATTTTGGCTAGTTCGAGACCTACAATTATGTCCTCATATTCGGCCTCGATTTTAGTCAATTTCACTGTCATAATAGATTGTCTAATTATATTACCTGTTGGTGGCTTCAATACGATGCCAAGTCCGGACCCTTTTGCGTTCGAAGAACCATCCATAAAGAGGGTCCAGATCCCTGAGGAGGTCCCTTAGTTGACTAATAACTCCCTTTAGACCTCGGGTATTAGGGTCGGTGTAAAGTCGGCCACAAAGTCTGCCAAAATTTGAGATTTAATGGCGGTCCGGAGTCGATATTCAATATCGTACCCACTGATTTCCACGGCCAATTTAGCCAACAGTCCCGAGAGCTCAGGCTTATGCATAACATTCCTTAACGGGTAAGTAGTCACGACACATATGGGGTGACACTAGAAGTATGGTTTTAGCTTTCTAGAGGTGCTTAGCAAAGCGAGCGCCAACTTTTCTAGGTGAGGGTACCTAGTTTCGGCCTCACCTAGGGTCCTGCTAACATAGTAAATTTGAAATTGCGTACCTTGCTCTTCCTGGACCAGGACTCCACTTACTGCTATCTGTGATACTGCCAAGTACAAGTACAATTATTCGTATGTCTTCAGCGTGTGAAGCAGTGGTGGGCTCGATAGATACCGCTTGAGTTCCTTCAAGGCCCATTGGCTCTATGGGGTCCACGAAAAGTTATTCTTTTTCTTCAATAATGTTAAGAACCGGTGGATCTTGTCGGAGGACCTCGAGATGAATCGCTCCAGGGCGGCTATGCACCCGATTAATCTTTGCACGGCCTTCACGTTGTCCACAACCGTGATATCTTCTAAGGCTTTGATTTTGTCGGGGTTGATCTCGATTTCTCGGTTGGATACCATGAACCCGAGGAATTTACCTGATCCAACTCCAAATGCACATTTCTCCAGGTTCAGCTTCATATTGTATTTCTTTAATATGTTGAAGGTTTCCTGAAAATGTTTTAAATGGTCCTCTGCTCACAGGGACTTAACCAACATATCGTCAATGTAAACCTCCATTGATTTTCCTATTTTTTCCTCGAACATCCGGTTTACTAGGCGTTGGTAAGTGGCACCGGCATTTTTTAATCCGAATGGCATCACGTTATACCAGTATGTGCCATACTTAGTGATGAAGGAGGTTTTTTCCTGATCACCCGGGTTCATCCATATTTGGTTATACCCGGAGTAAGCATCGAGAAAACTGAGGATCTCGTGGTCGGCCGTGGCATCGATCATGCGATCGATGTTGGGCAAAGGTAAAGAGTCCTTGGGATATGCTTTATTCAAATCCTTATAGTCTACACACATTCTTAATTTGTTCCCTTTTTTTATGGACTACTACTACATTTGTTAGCTACTCTGGGTATTTAACCTCCCGAATGGACCCTATTTTAAGGAGTTTAGATACCTCGTCTTTGATGAAAGCATGTTTGACCTCGGACTGGGTCTCCTCTTCTGCTTGACCGGATGGAACTTCGGGTCCAAGCTCAGCTTGTGAGTGGTTATCTCCAGTGGGATCCCTGTTATACCAAGGTGGGACCAAGCGAAACAATCCTCATTAGCTATAAGAAATGGAATGAGTTTTTTCCTGAGCTCTGGGCTTAACCCCGTGCCCAGGAATACCTTTCGATCGAGCAAGTGTTCACTCAATAAGACTTGTTCCAGTTCCTCGATCGTTGATTTTGTAGCGTCAGAGTCATCGGGGGCTATGAAATATCTAGGGACCCCGTAGTCCTCATCCTCTTCTACCCCTCGATCCTCCGATTATATTGAGGCTGATATCAGTGATTTCTATTTGGCCATCTCTTTGACCAGCTGGTTCGGATCCTCTGGTGTTCAAATTATGGATGTCGGGATCACTTCATTGACTGCGAACATTTCCTTAATGACCGGTTGTTCCCCATACACTATCTTGACTCCGCTATGTGTTGGGAATTTCAGCACCTGGTGCAGTGACGAGGGAACTGCTCTCATGTTGTGGATCCATGGTCTCCCAAACAAAGCGTTGTACCTCATGTCTCCTTCGATCAAATAAAACTTAGCTTCCTGGATGGTCCCGGTAATGTTATCTCCCCTTAGTGGTTTCACATGCCATGTTGAATCCGTTTAGATCTCGGATTGCATGCACGATTTGATCTCGTAAACCGAGCTGCTCCACGACCCTCGATCGGATGATGTTGGCCGAGCTACCTGGATCAATTAACACACGCTTAACTCGAATTTTATTTACGAGTAAAGATATTACCAATGCGTCATTGTGGGGTTGCACGATCCCTTCCGCGTCCTCAATGTTGAAAGACAAGGTTCCTTCCGGTATGTAATCTCGAATTCGTTTCTCCCTCGTGATGGATACTTTGGTGCGCTTCAACATCAGCCCTTGAGGGACATCGACCCCACTGATGATCATGTTAATGACGTGTTGAGGTTCTTCTTGTTCGGTCTATTTGTTAGAATCCCTATTCCTGAAATGATTCTTGGCTCGGTCGCTCAGGAATTCTCGAAGATGTCCGTTGTTGAATAGTCGGGCTACTTCCTCTCTCAATTGTCGGTAATCCTCTGTTTTGTGCCGTGAGTGCCGTGATATTTACACATCTGGTTAGGATCCCTTTGGGTTGGATCGGATTGTAGAGGTCGAGGCCATTTGATATCTTTGATCGTCCGTTAGCTGATACAATGGCGGCAACATCGACGTTAAAGTTGTATTCTGATAACCTTCTTTAGGCCCGATAGGCCTGTCGAAGCCGTTTTTGTTCATGAGTCCCCGGTTGCTCTGACCTCGATCACTTCTCCTTTCATTTGTTATAGAGTTTTGCTTGGACCCACTACTTCTTCGGTCTCCATTATAATATTAATACCGATACCTGTTTGGTCTCGGTTCACGATCGATGTCTCCATTGACTCTGTCAATGGTTCTGACGGGATAAACATACCCCGAAGGCGCCCTGAGTTGATCATATTCCACTCTGATTTTCGATTGATACCGATTATGCACGTCGGCCTAAGTAACGGCTGAATATTTTATCAGGTTTTGTTTTAACTGTTGTGAAGCCACCAAGCTTCAGATATTGAGCCCTTGGGTGAAAGCCTGAACGGCTCAATCATCAGCGACCGGTGACAGGTCCATTCGTTCCATTTGAAACCATGACACGAACTCTCTGAGCATCTCGTTATCCTTCTGTTTTACTTTTAAAAGGTCGGATTTCCTGGTCTCGACCTTGATGGCCCTAGTGTGTGCTTTCACGAAAGAATCCGCAAGCATAGCAAATGAGTCAATAGAATTAGGAGGTAAGTTGTGATATCATATCATACCCCCTTTTTGACAGGGACTCTCCGAACTTCTTCAACAGGACAAACTCGATCTCATCATCCTCCAAGTTGTTCCCTTTGATGGCGCATGTGTAAGATGTTACATGCAATCTCAAGCATGCGGAATTTTTTAGGGATCGGCTTTGGATCCGCGCTCGGAGGAAAAGATTTTTGCACAAAATTCTTGGAATCCAGGCCTTTCAACATTGGCGGTACTTCTGGGATTTGGTCCACCTTGAAATTGTAGGTTTCCACCTTTTTGTCATTAGCTTCGATCTTTTTTTTCCCTGATTCTATCTGTTTTGTCAGCTCTTTGAGCATCTTTATGATCTCGGGTTTAGCCCCCAATTCATTTTCATTTGACCTTTCTGCGACCGGTTCATCCATGCGGGTGACTTCCCGGGGTGGATCGGGTTCAACTCTGCTCGGTGCACGGCTTTGGTTCTATAATTGAGCTATCGCCGCCTATTGAGCCTGCAACATTTCGAAGATCACCCATAAACTGATCTCGTCTCCTCTAATGTTTTGAATATTTTGAGTTGCCGATCGGGCTCTACCACAGACGCTATTCTCGGGGTCGGTAGGAAAGTTTGCGTTGATAGACACAGACGAATTAGCGTCAATCGGGCCTACGACCGGAATTCCGATGGAATCAATGGGCGGTACCTCGTCACCGGGTGCTATGTTGTTATTTTCACCGTGATGGTCGGACTCGTTGTCAACATGTAGGGTGTTGATTGAGAGTTCGACAATTTGAGTTTTAACTTGAAATTAGAGACACTTCAAAGAACAAGTGAAAAGTAGTGTATGTTATGGAGATTTGTATCAAATAACCATTATTATCCTTTGCCCCACGGTGGGCGCCAAACTGTTTACCCTCAAAATCGGATAATAATTAAATTTGTAAGTGGTTTTAAGGATACGTGGACTAACTTGATACAAAATAATAAATAAGATCGCAATTGTAATAAATAGTGACAAAGTGAATGCAAACCACACGAATTGAATAGTATCAGCCTTGGACGGTTAGCCACCCTCGAGCCAGGTATGCTTCAATTAATGTCACGATACAGAAGAACAAGAGGTTAAAAAGAAATAATAATAATGTATTGCTTTGGGATGCGTGTTATAATATGTTAAATCAATTATCAGACCCCCCATATATATAGTAGAGGAGTCCTACTTTAGGTACAATTCTACAAAAGGTAAAATAATCCACTGATTAGCTGCTTGACGGTTTCTTACTGATACGCGCCGAGATTCTCGCCATAATACCCGACCGGTCACGGATATTTCGGTCTTCTGTTGGTTATGCTTGTCACGACCAAAACTGATGGGCCCGCGACAGGCATCCGGTACCTTACTCAACCGAGCACCAACGTAATTGTATCTTTATTATTACATCATCATAGGAAAGTGGTCTAGAAGGGACGTCATGAGATAAATAGAGTAAACATGAGAGAATACTCGACATAGAACGACCCAACCTGATATAGAAACTCATACCTATGACATACGGGCCTATGAGGCCAATGTGATCCATTATATACTTAAACAATAGGCCGACAAGGCAATGCAAGTATCCGTATACATGACATCTGTCTACAAGCCTCTTAGAGTACATACTTATCATAAAGGACGGGACAAGGCCCCGCCACACCAAACAATACACGTCTAAATCATACTGACCAACAAGCAACTCCAGAGCAAATGGAGAGCACCAATATCTTCGGGACTTGCGGGCATGAAATGCGGTGTCCCCAGGAAAAAGGGACGTCAGTACAAATAATGTACCGAGTATGTAAGGAATGAAAATCAGTAAATAATAGACATGAGAGAAACATGGAGTAAAAGACTCAACATGTAAGTCTGAATAACTCTGTGAATCATTAATATTTACAATGTCATGCATATGCGTATAAATGTCATACCATGCTTAGGTATATGCGTTCATAACATCATCAAGCCTCTGAGGGCATCTCATCATATCATCTCGGCCACTGTGGGTAAATTACCAACGTATACCAGATGAATAGGTGGTGGTGCGTATATAATGCCGTAACCTTTTCCCATATCCCCCCTCCCCACATATATATATACGCGTATATAATAACATCTGGTCATGGGTCAATGTACATATATAAATAAATGCAATGCATGAGAAGTACGTCAATAAAATCTTTCGGAACGTCATAGGAACATTATGACTTTAATTAATGTCATTAAATAAACTTTATCAACTTACATATTTTCTGAGACCCATGAACATATGATAGAATAATAAGACACATGGGGAATCAAGAATATAGACGCCCCTAGTATTTCTATGAATAGAGGCATTTATGAAAGTTGCGTATTTTTCTCGTTTTATTTGTATCATTTTGATCATGCCAAAATGAAAGAGAGGATAGCCTTAACATACCTGAGCCGATTCTCTTGACACTCCCTCTACTACACGTCTTTTGCGAAGAACACATAATGACGGATCGAAGTACGGAAATATTCGTATGATATTCTTGAGAAATATTACACTGTATTCTCTTAGAATCGAAAAATCCCGTTACTATTATGCTAGGAAGTCTCGTATGAATCTCTTGCTGAAGCCATTTACGTTGCTATGAAGATAGATATATCTCTTCTTTGAATTTGATCTTAATCTTGTATAACTTTTCTTTGATTAAGTTCATCTGTCACTTTAGAAGATGTAAGTATCTTCATTTTGTTAATTCAAGAAGTTTTTTAAGTCTTGGTGGTGTGGTCCCCACCTTGGTAAGTATGACTTGGCCAAAGAATGTCCAAATTATGCCACCTTTCAGCCTAATTTAAGAGTCACATTTACCTTGCTCTTGGCTACCACGTTGAGCCTCCCTAAGACTTATTCAAATATTCACCTCCTTTCCTTAATCATCTCATTAATCCCCCACTAATCCAATAATTAATTAATTAATCACATAATTAAGAATTATCTCAAATTACTTATAATACTACTCACTTTTAACATACTTTATACACCTTACTATCATGGTCATGCGGTACCTTTTATGGCACTAGTCCATAAATACGAGATATTATAGCTTGGACCGTATTTTATCCCAAATTGTCAAACTTTAACGAAACTCATTTTCTTCGATTTGCTTACCCTCTCACCGTAACGAATTTACTTATCACTTGTTTAAAATAGCATAATAATTATAATCTACAAATAATCTTATCCTTGAACTGATGTCAATTATCTTACGACGAAACTTTAACGTACGAAAATGTGGGATATAACATCTCATTTCTGAGCTTATATCAATTTACTTATAGCGTACTTCCACGTACGAAAATATGGGGTGTGACATCATTCTCCTCTTTGGATTATTCGTCCTCGAATGTTGACTGATGCACTTATCATTTTTATAACCTATGTCTTCTAAAAACTTTAGTACTCTTCTTGCCATCTAAGCGACTGTTCTGTGAATAAATCCAAAAGCCAGGGCATTCCCCCCTTTAGGACTCTTTCTCATACCACGACTTGTGGTCGGAATTCTTCAAATCTCGTATTTGTTGCTACCTTCTATCATGCAGCATGTACGACTTTGACCTTGTAAGTGCGCCTATGCGACTTTTCTCTCCTTTTTCCCTTCAACTTTTAGCCAATCTCTAGGCCTCACTTTGTAAACATATACAGAGCTTGATAAGATGTCCCTCTGGCATCTATGGGTATACTGAAGTTCTTCGCTCGGTACTTTGTCGAACTTACGAATATTGCTATATCTTATTTCATAGACCCGATTATCCATTCGTATGACTTTACTGCATCTAGGTAGGTCATATTATACCATAACTCTTACTTCGATTTATCGTTACTTAGGTCTGCTACCAAAATCTAGGTTACTCTCATTGCTTATCCTATATGTATAAATCTAAGTCTTTTAATGCTTCCTCATAACTGTTTATCTTAAGAATGATGGTCTAATCGCATCTCATACTTTGTAACTTTTATCCATCCATTGTTGATTCACCTTAATACCGATAATTTGACCTCTTATGTAATATTGCCGCTAAGGCTCACGTCTCATGGGGAATATCTGAAATGATTAGACTGATCCACCTGGGGGCGATACCATGATTCCATTACCATATTTCATAGCATCCTAATGTGATTCACCTTACGTGGGTATTTTAATCCTGTACAATTCATGAAATCCCCCTTGGTTACATGGGTATAACTATATTTCATACAATTCATTATTCAATCGAAGGCCCAAACATCATCCTAAAACCTTATCGCTTTACCATACTTTAGCTTGCGATCTACACATATCTATTTATACTATTCGCAACCTTCCTTCATTTTTCTTGTACCATAGATTTCTTTATGTTATTCTGGAACATCAAACGAGATATTACATCGTCTCTAACTCTTATTTACTCTCTTAACTAGACCTCTCAATACCTAGAAACCATAGGCTGGAAGATATGCCACTGACGACGCCGCTATCATTCCAGGATACCGAATCCCAGTACTTCTAGCCTTTTATCCGAAGTATGGATTATTCACACCCTTCTGCATTTGAGTATCTCGTACCTTGTTCACCTTTACCTTACTTACCTTAAAATATCACATCATATCTTATATCTCTTTCATGACCTCCCTTCCACATAGGTATAATTCACATCCACAACTTGAAGCTCTATTACAATATTTGCACCTTTGGTGCATACATAATCCGGTAGAAACTTCATACTAACTTATTATAAGGCTGGTACTATTCTAATTGGCTTTATCGTAGAGCCATTATAGAATATGATTGTTGTACTATCTCTCTTGTACCTCTGATATTAAGGGTGATTATGCAATATTCTCAATCATGAGGACTATGATTTTCTGGGTCCAACAATCAGACTCCTGATTTACTTAGTTAATGTAACTCTTTAGTTTCCTCTTTCCTCAGATCAACCTTTATGTAGGCTTAAGCTATCTTCCGATCTGTGGCTCATGGTATTAATTATTAATTTAGCCTTTCATAGACGCTATGGAATATCTGTGATACCATCATCTAACAATTCAATCCATTGTTTATGACCTGGACTCAATTCTTTCTTTTAACTTATACCAGAGTCTTTTACGGCTGTATGATTTTCAACATATATGCTGCATGGATAATACTCTGAACTCTTAAGTGCATTCATAACGTAACTAACTCTGGATCATTGATCGAATAATTCTTTTCGTTCCTTCTCAACCTTCTTTAAATGTAAGCTATTACTTTTCCTGGTCTTTCTGCCCCCTTGTTGCGTGCATACTTAACTTATCTTAGTTCCCACGCATGTCAGAATTTTCGTGCAACTCATATGGCCTTGAATATTACTTTTGATATTTACTTCCCGTTCATTAGCCACGGTATGTACCACTTTCCTTTGGAGTGCATACAATTTTGTAGTGAGACTGTTTTTACATGACCATTTCTTCTTCAAGTTACTATGCTTAGGTTGAAGCCTTCTTCCTTATCTCCTCAGCTAGTCTTTCGTTGTAGTACTTAGATAAGACCCTCTGACTCCTGGAAAGCTGCGAGCTTATTATGTCGTATAGCCGATAGAATTTTTGATGTCCTTCCTCGCCTATAATTATCTGTAGTTACTTACCTCCACGCCCTTGTGCTTGTAGGGTTGCTTCTGAACTGATATTTTGACTGTCTTTCCAGTGGGACTCTCTTTTATTTCTGTAACACTCATACGGTACCTTTAACTATCCCAACTCCTATCTGAATATTTCTCAAGGATCACGATGTCATATCTGCGAGACTGAATTCCCCATGTTGGGGTTCACTATGTTTATCTTGCACGGTCTGTTGATTTGTCTGTATCCTCTTGCCTAGCCATAACTAGGCTCGTCCTGAATCAACTGCTAACTATTCGTTGGCCCATTCTCATATCAATATTTCGCGTAATCTTTATTGGGTTATTTCATTTGTCTTAACTTACCTCTCGTTGTGGCTCCTTATTTATCAATAACATCCCGGGAAGGAACCCTTACTTCCTCTCCTTGACATCGTGTTCGCATAATGTTCTGGAATCGTAGCATATCTGTAGGATTTGGATAAGTGCAAGCTCATTCCTTTTTCATTGTTTATCGCATTCTTCCTTTACCATTCCATAATTACTAGAACCACTTAATTCTGACTTAATGCCACATCACTCCATATTCCCCCTTTAGGGGAATACTAATATTTAGTGTTACGATGAGCTACATATAGATATTGTACCTCTTTCTCTTAGGCGCCTTTTCACATCATCGATGATCCTTACTCGCCTTGCGGTAATCCTTCTGTACCAAGGATAACAAATTTCCTTACTCGCGAGGGTAACACTTAGTATAACTGGCACATACAGTCCCTTAAGCTTAACTTTGCTCACATTGCTTGCTTTAGGAAAGCGTCTTCTTAAATGACCTTTAAGGGTTATTCTTCTGTCGTCCATTCTATTATCGCCGGAATGCAATCTCTAAATTTCTCATTATGTCGACTATTATCAAATCACTCCGTCCCTAATTTATGTTTTGCTTATCTTGTTCACCAGTCCATACTAATTTCTATTACTCTGGGGTCTAACTTTTTCCTTTTGGTAATCACGTTAGAGTCATGAACTTATTTCTCGAAATGAGGATATGACTTTATGGCCTATACTCTTTTGTTGTCTCAAGGCCTGTCACCTCTCGTCTTTTCCCTCACTTGACTATAGACTCTATAATACTGTCATCTTTTTGATCTACCGTTATCATCCATGTATCATATCTTACTCATAATGTTTAATTAACTCTCTTCTTGTTTCCCGCTAACATTTATGTCTATCACTTTATTCTGAAAACTCGAACAAGACATTCTTTTGCTTTTAGCTCCCCTTGCTCTATCTACTGGCTCTTCGGTTTGCCAAACATTCTTTCTCTACTAGGGACGGGAGCCACACTAAGGTAATATTTATTCCTTCAAGGCTTCCAGTGCCTATTTTTGTAGTACTCATATCTAGCTGTACCATTCTAGAGTGCACCATCTGGGTGTCTCACAAGGAAATCTATTACCACATTTGCGCTATCCTTCGGAAGTATCAACTAACACAAACAATCCATTCATTATTTTGGGTTACTCTAACCCCAGTCGGATCCTGATATCCCGTTCTTCTCTTAAACAACACTTGTGAGCCCCCATAGGGCATAACTGAAATCGGTGTGATCAATTGTATATACCTCTGTTACTGTTGAAGGTAACTCAAAATGCTTATATTTCTCTGCTTGAATTGTAAATACTGTCAATCTTCATTAACTGGGTACCTCGTACCCTTCTTCACATTGCTTCTTTTACATTGTTGAAACTTCTATCTACCTTCTAATTCTCTCATTTTTTTAACCATATGGGTGGATAGATATTCTTGCCTTAAGGCTTCCTTATCAAGAAGCTTACACATCTTAGTATACATATGATCTGCTGAATACCTCATATTTATCCATCATAAGCATGATGCAAAATCGAGTTCCCTGACTCAACTCTTCCACAGCTATATGTCTTACCAATCGTCTGTCTGGATGTAGGTATCATCTTATTATGAATAAAATAGAATTTAGGAATCTGAATTCTTACAAGTGAGCTCTACCACATATAAGTGTCGTGCATAACACACATAAATAAAACTCTACTAGACACGGCTTGTAGACTCTCTAGGACATAACTGCTCTGATGCCACTTTTGTCACGACCCAAATTGATGGGCCGCGATGGGTACCCGATACCTTACTCAACCGAGTACCAATGTAATCGTATCTTTCTTATTACACCATCATATGTAAGTGGGCCAGAAGGGACATCATGAGATAAACAGAGTAAACATGAGAGAATACTCGACATAGAATGACCAAACATGATATAGAAATTCATATCAACTTGTAGACTCCCTAGGACAGAACTGCTATAATACCACTTTTGTCACGACCCAAACTGATGGGCCGCGACGGGCACCCGGTACCTTACTCAACCGAGTACCAACGTAATCGTATCTTTCTTATTATATTATCATAGGTAAGTGGGACAAAAGGGGCGTCATGAGATAAACAGAGTAAACATGAGAGAATACCCGACATTGAACGACCCAACCTGATATAGAAATTCATACTTGTGACATACGGGCCTATAAGGCCAATGTGATCCATTATATACTTAAAACATAGGCCGACAAGGCCATGCAAGTATCCGTATACATGACATCTATCTACAAGTCTCTAAGAGTACATACTTATCATAAAAGTCGGGACAGGGTCCCGCCATACCAAACAATACACGTCTAAATCATACTGACCAACAAGCAACTCCGGAGCAAATGGAGCGCACCAACATCTTCCGCTGAGCTAATAGCCTACTTGGAGGACTCTCGACCTGTCTATCGGGATCTGCGGGTATGAAACGCAGTATCCCCAGGAAAAAGGGACGTCAGTACAAATAATGTACCGAGTATATAAGGAATGAAAATCAGTAAATAATAGATATGAGAGAAACATAGAGTAAAAGATTCAACATGTAAGTCTGAATAACTCTGTGAATCATTAATATTTACAATGTCATGCATATACGTATAAATGTCATACCATGCTTAGGTATATGCGTTCATAACATTATCAAGCCTCTGAGGGCATCCCATCATATCATCTCGGCTACTGCGGACAAATCACGAACGTATACCAACTGATCAAGTGGTGATGCGTATATAACGCCGTAACCTTTTCCCATATCTCATATACATATATACGCGTATATAACGCTATCTGGTCATGGGTCAATCTACATGTATAAATGAATGCAATGCATGAGAAGTACGTCAATAAAATCTTTCGGAATGCCATAAGACCATTATGGCTTTGATTAATGTCATGAATAAACTTTATCAATTTACGTATTTTCTGAGACCCATGAACATATGATAAAATAATAAGACACATGGGGAATCAAGAATATAGACACCCCTAGTATTTCTATAAATAGAGTCATTTATGAAAGTTGCATATTTTGCTCGTTTCGTTTGTATCATTTGGATCATGCCAAAAAGAAAGAAGGGATAGCATTAACATACCTGAGCCGATTCTCTTGACACTCCCTCTACTACACGTCTTTTGCGAAGAACACATAACGACGGATCGAAGTAGGAAAAAATTCGTATGATATTCTTGAGAAAGATTGCACCGTATTCCTTTAGAATCGCACAATTCCGTTACTATTATGCTAGGAAGTCTCATATGAATCTCTTGCTGAAACTATTTACGTTGCTATGAAGATAGATATATCTCTTCTTTGAATTTGATCCTAATCTTGTATAACTTTTCTTTGCTGAAGTTCACTCGTCACTTTAGAAGATGTAAGTATCTTCATTTTGTTAATTCAAGAAGTCTTTAAGTCTGGGTGGTGTGGGCCCCACCTTGATAAGTATGACTTGGCCAAAGAATGTCCAAATTATGCCACCTTTCAACCTAATTTAAGAGTCACATTTACCTTGCTCTTGGCTGCCACGTTGAGCCTCCCTAAGACTTATCCAAATATTCACCCCCTTTCCTTAATCAACTCATTAATCCCCCAATTAATCAATTATCCATATAATTAAGAATTATCTCAAATTACTTATAATACTACTCACTTTTAACATACTTTATACACCTTACTATCATGATCATGTGGTACCTTGTATGACACTAGTCTATAAATACAGGGTATTATAACTTGGACCGTATTTTATCCTAAATTATCAAACTTCGACGAAACTCATTTTCTTCGATTCACTTACCCTCTTACCGTCACGAATTTACTTATCACTTGTTTGAAATAGCATAATACTTATAATCTCCAAATAATCTTATCCTTGAACTGATGTCAATTATCTTACGATGAAACTGTAACGTACAAAAATGTGGGATGTAACATCTCATTTCCGAGCTTATATCAATTTACTTATGGCGTACTTCCACGTACGAAAACATGGGGTGTAACAATGCTAACAATATTTCTTCGAGCTCGATTGGAGCTAAGGTCGACTCCGGGATTACGGACTCAATGTTCTCGAAGATAGGCGTTCTGACCCCGGGTTCTAGCTCGGTGGGACTCGGGGTCGATCTTCAGTATTTGATTGTCATGTTCCGAACATAACTTACTATGTCGTAGGCGAACTCGATTCCGACCGTATACACTACTATTACCTCAATTGTTAAAAACACATTCTCATTTTTACTGTTGACCCCATAATGGAGTTCCAACACGAAAGATAATCCAAAATTATATTCAACCGTTTGAAAAGATAAATTTGAACTTTTCTTCTCGAAGAATTTGAATACGTGAATTTCACGCATTTCAAGTTGAGGCGTCGTTAGTGACCCCCAAAAAAATACGAACATCAATAGTATGAATAGGCAGATAGTGTAATAAGCGAAATTGAACAATTTCAAATAGTACATTGGCAAATATACTTTTCACATAAGAATAAAGAAGAAAATTGAATGGAGAGAGAGAGTTACAATTTTTATTTGGATTGCATGTTTAGTGTTATAAAAAATATTAGGGAAAATGATACTGTAAAATATTTGGTCAACTTAAAAGTGGTAAAATCATAAATTGAAGGTGACTAACCTATTATTTTAACTGATTTTGGTTTATTAACTTACACATTTCGAAGCATAAATAATCCCAAAAATACTCAAATAAACTTGCAAGCTTACCAAAAAACACCCAGTAAACAGCCAAAATACCAACTTCTTGTTAGTAACTTATTACAAACCATTTTACTTTAAACTAAGCCCTCAAAATCATTATGTACGAGGGATTCGAAAATTGAAAAAGGAGAAAAGAAGGGACGTTAAAGTATTACGGAAACGGAGAAAAGAAAAATCTGGATTCCGTGGAGCACGTTACCCGCGTCGTGACATCGCTCTCACAACAAAAAAGCTATAAAAACATTTCCAAAATCTCAGTTCCGATTCCGAACCATCAGTGTGAGTTCAATATTCCACAATCCACTTTCCGAAATCCCTCAAACCAGAATTGAGAATGATAATAGTAGCTCTCCTAATTCTGGAATCAAGCTGAATTTTAGGGTTTACAAGATGGAGATTGCAAGTGCTGCTCCAGTTCCCGTTTCGTGGATTCCCGAAGATGACCTCCTCTTGAAGAACGCCGTCGAGGTTACACTTTATCTTCGACTCGATCTTATCTACTTTCGCATTAATTTGTGATCATTCTTTTATGTATTTTCACACCTATTGTCTTTCATTAGGCATATATGTGCTATTAAATCAGTTCAGTCAATTTTAACATTAGAAATTTGACTTGATAGCGATGATATAGAAAGGATAAGCCATGGAGAGTTAGATTTTAAGGTAGCTAATTTGCTGGAAATGCGAGGTACATGAAAAATCACACTCTTCAAATTTTCGTTAAATTGGGGTTGAATAGGAGAATACTGAGTTTAACAAATGATGCTAGAGATTCAGCCAATTTTACATGTTCGTTGCTCAGGTAGTTGCATATTACGTGGTGAAGTTTTAGCTTCGATCAGATTGAAACTGTGGGATGTTTTTAGGATAAAAATGATCTAGTTCTTCTTTTATATTTATTTATACATCAGGTAATGTACGTCTTTTCTTACTCAATGTCCCGAAAGACACTAATGCGTCAGTTATTATTAATAGCTAAACAATGATTGTTATTAGGTACTCCAGTTCTTCGATTTGACCATAACCTTTGAGTCTCACTGTCCCTCTTCACTGTTTTACTAGGAATTGACATTTTTTCAACCTGTGAACTGAAGGCCTGTAGCTGTGGAATTTCTTTAGTTGTCTCTCCCTGAACCGAATCTGCTTTCTATAAGTTATGTGTCCCCATTGGTGAGGGAAATGGATTGTGGTCTCCTTATATGGCCTTGGGCAATCCTTTCCTCCTGATCTAGCTTTTGGGGTTGAGTTAGGCCCGAGGTCCATTTCTTAATACTATATTTTTGTGTTTGCATAGTTGTGCCTCATGCACTGGCTTAGTGCAAGAATTTATGAAATGCTTATTACCTATCAAAAGAATACTTTTGTTTTTGCATCTTACAAAGTTAATATGTTTCTTACTTTACCTTGGCTCACATTGATGAGGATAGAAATGCTTCAGTTATTTTCTCTTGAAGTACTTGTCCGTCTCTTTCCACCGTCTACTGTTGCTTGGGATAATACTCCACATCTTTTTTTTATCAGCACTCCAAATCTAGCTGCTTCATAGCCAAGTCTTACTCAGTTGTTTTATTTTTAAATAAACTTGCTCATTTTTCCTTGCATATACTGGCAGGCTGGTGCATCCTTAGAAGCCCTTGCTAGAGGGGCAGTGCGATTTTCCCGCAGATTCACGCTGCAAGAGCTGCAAGACCGTTGGCGTTCTCTTCTGTATGATTCTGATGTTGCAGCTCCAGCTTCTGCTCGCATGGTTGAGCTTGAACTTTCAGGGATCAATCCATTGTCAAAGTTTAATAAATCTGATAATTTTAAAGGAAGCAAAGATGTTGTTGGAAAGAGGAAAGTGGACAGCATTCGCAAACAATACTATACGATGCGGAAGAAATTTCGAAGTGAATTTTTCAACTCCACCGATCTAGGCTTTCTGGATGAGCCAAATCTACATGAATGCAATGGACATGGAACTGATTTTAGGCAGCATGTCAGAATTGATGCTCAGTCTCGTGATGGGAACTGTATGCTTGGGAATTGTATCTCAGATGACCTTGGGCTTCAAGAATCAGATCTGGATATCTTGCGCAATGCTTTCCCAGAAGCACTTGGAGACATGCCTGTCACTTCTGCCATTGCTAATTCCCGTATAGCCTATAACAGTAGGTGTTCAATTTCAGTAGACAATAATAGTCCAGATGGAATTCTAAGAGAAAGTAGGTTTTTGGAAGAGTTTTCCGCTTCATCATTAAGAGAAGAGAGGAGGAATTCTTTTCAGCCTGATATGGAAGACAGAGAAATTCATGATGCTCTTAAAGACAATTCCATTGACTTTGAAAAGTGCTCAGGTGTTAAGCGGCCCTGCCTATCACAGTTATCTCCCGAGAGAAAGATCTTTGGTAGTCCTGAAGGAAAACAGTTGTCCACCTTTCATTCAAGAAGTGACAACCATCAAAATATCTGTAGGGGTCCTTGTGGATTCGGAAGCAGACAGCATTCCCACTCCCCTGAATCAGGTCAGAACTCTTCATTTCATACACTGGAGTTTCCATCTGTTCAGTCATTCTCCCTCTTTAGAACACAATGGAAAATGTAGCAGGATTAGCGTTGGAGATATGTTATAAGCCGTTAACAAGGTCTTATCCTTGTGATGGCGATAGTTATGATAAGTGTTCATGTATGTATAGTTTTGTCTTTGCAGGAGCAATGATGGGGGTCAGGACTGGTAGCACTGATTTTATTGATTCATCAGCTACCTCAGATGGTGAATTCACGGATCTCCCAGATTCACTCTTGAACCTTTCAAATGAGGATGACATCCTCTTGATGGAAGTGGATGGGAAGGATTCACCGGACAACTTGTCTAAAGCTAATCTTAAGCTCCTTCCAGATTCTCCTAGCGATATTCCAGCAGGTGGTTCAGACGACCATGAATCTGAAGTAGTTAATGATTCGAATGCAAATGTTGCAGTTCCTGATGATTTCAATCCTTTAGGATCAGAAGTGAACACTTCCTCCCTGCTTAGTCAGGATGTAAGAGCTGATTGTGAAGTTAATTTGTCATCCGAATCATCATTAAATCCTGATATAAGACAGCTTACTGATGGGAATATGCATTGTACACTGAACACTGAGGATACAGAAATTCCTTGTAATGACGATATCTTCTTGCTTATCCACCCTTCTACATCATTTGCTTCTACTGCAACTCAAACAATTGGTCAAAGTTCCATGGACCTGTCATCGGCTAGTAATAAAAATGAACAAAGAGTTAACTCCTTCACTCGTGGAAAAGATTCCGTCAAGTCTTTTGCATGGACTAATAAGGTTGCACCAAACATCTTTGGAGAAACACGCCCGGTGCAGCCATCCGTCGATAGTACTGCCCGTGTAAAGGTGTCTGGTACTACTGCTTTGCCGGCGCTTCCTGGTGATGGCAAGAAGGGTGCTGGAGTCGCAGGTCAAAGCAGATCATTGCCTGCAAATGCAGAAGTATCTAAAGATGATGTGCGAGAGGAGGATATTGTTAGAGTTAGAGGGGTATCAAAACTTGAAATATTATCTATACTTTCTTCCTTGAACTACTTAGCATTTCCATATGAAACCTATAGAGCTGCTTATTTGTTGGTGGCAGGTGGGGGACACTTCTGCTACTTTCATCAAGATGCCACAATTTGGCGAATCAAGCTCTGTCAGAGCGGCTGCTACAGAGTCAGCAATTAACCCTTCAACATCAGAACTGGAGGAACCTCAGAGCGATGATGATGTACCTTATTTTTCTGATGTTGAAGCTTTGGTAATTCTTGTACTTTTCTTTTTTAAGCTAATCTCATCTATAGAGTTACCAAAGTAGATATAACCTTTTGATCTTGGGATTTCAATATTCAGATACTAGATATGGACTTAGATCCACAAGATCAAGACCCGTATACAACTAGGCAAGGTGAGTTATTTGAAATTGAATGGATTGTGTTCATTTGTAGCTTTTACTGGAGATAAATCATGTGAAGCAACTTTTAAGATTTGAATGTTCCTTACTCTGTGGTATCACTTTTACATCTGTTTATTCTTCTTCTCATGATTGATGTGCCGAACTTATAGTCTTATACAAAGATAACATCCATATTTAGTCATCCATACATTTGCAGGTGTGTGACTATCTACTGTTTTAAATGATGTAGTAAGAAATTCCTGGTTGCCCCAACAGCTAATGGGTGTGTTATATAGTGAAGCTACTGTTTTTACATCATAGTGAAAAATAAAATGCCTATTATTATGCTATATGATGTAGATTATTATGACTTTGAACTGTTGGGTTATGTGATATTCAGAGCCAAAGTATCAGGCGGAAGACTTTAAAAGGACTACCATCAGGTTGGAACAGTGTGCTCGTTCTTGTTCGCGAAGAGAAATGACACCTCGAGGGGCCTTTGCTATCCTATATGGACGTCATCTGAGGCACTATATTCGGAAGACCGAGGTAGATATCTCAGATTGTGACCTGCATCATTTGTTATTTAATTGAATGATTATATTTATAGCATTCAACAGTCTCCATTAGTCTAGCAGCTTTTGTCTTCTCTCTGTCTCTCCCTCTTTCTTTATTTGTATTCTTTCTGCTGGGGCATTGCTCTTCCACATCTATGATTTCTATTTTCTATGCGGCTGTTCCTTTGAAGTTTTAGTTTTAGTAGTATAGACTGATTTTCAGACTTTTTTCATGTGGCCTTGTAATTGCTTTCCTTTGGGGTATCTTCTTGTTCCATTTAATACGAAGCAGAAAATGTTTCCCTAGGTCACATATGCACCAACGAAGCTACATAAGTTTCATTCAATGAATTTTGTTCCACCAATAAACTGAAAGAATACATTTACCTTATCCCAAAAAAAAAAAAACTGAAAGAATACATAGAATTTCTAGGGATAAATTTCTTGTTCCTACTTGTAACACCAGTAAACAATAAAGAAATGTAGTGTAACTAGGAAACTTGGCTGGAGACCGCTGACTGGATTTCCTGGAAAAAATTATTACAAAATATGAAATTGCTTTAATACCCTATTCTCGCTGAGATTAAATAGAATAGTCTAGTCTCGGGTTATGACGTTATGAGTAAAAATTATAAAACCATTAATAATTCTTGAAAGAGTCCGTATCTTAAGAAAAAAATGTGATTTTCTTTCTCACTTGTGTACTTTCCTTAGAGTGCCTTGTCTTTCATCAGGCATTTATATTAATGACATGGATTCTGCAGCTACTGCCTGATTCTTGCCTTGGACAATGTAATACCTTTCTTGGCCTCTTGGCTAAGATCAAGTGCAGTGTGCTTTAAGACTCTGTTTAGTATCCAGAAATAAGATATTTTTTTGGATTTAGTCTCATTATTTTTTTTGTCCAAACTTTTACAAGGATTTGCAGCTAATTGATTCGACATCTCATCTTAGTATATTCCTACTCTAACTGCCTCTTGATTGTATCGTGGCTAAGCCCTTTTCAAATGACCTCTTCGCCCTTTCTTAATGGAGTTTCAGCACTATATGGTTTTGCAGCTTTAATAGGGGAAATCAAATCCTGATTATTGTAAAGCTTTCCCATTTTGCCTGCATATTATTGATCAAATGAGCTTGCCTTTGTAGGTCATA
This sequence comes from Nicotiana otophora, assembly GCA_000715115.1. Classification (NCBI taxonomy): domain Eukaryota; kingdom Viridiplantae; phylum Streptophyta; class Magnoliopsida; order Solanales; family Solanaceae; genus Nicotiana; species Nicotiana otophora. The sequence goes on along the minus strand of AWOL01S0125331.1, from coordinate 18,800 downwards.
CTTGGAAGATCCACTGAAGATGTTGAGGTTGACATTGATTTACGAAAAGAAGGCCGTGCTAACAAAATTTCTCGGCGTCAGGTAGAATTATTTAGTTTGCATCTTCTATGTTATGCTATTATTTCTTTGTTAAGACTGATGTTGGAGTACTCCTTGAGACATAGTTTGTGTTTCAGACATGTCAAACAATATGATGATTTCTTGTGACTTTGTTTTGAGTGCCTTTTGATGTTACAATTTGATGTTATTATGTTTAAAACTTCTTTTTTTGATTTGGGTACAACTTGATGTTAAAACTTCAGTGAAGGAGGTTCTTTTGGCGTTTTTTAATTCTTTTAATGTAATAATGTACGAGCATAAAAACTGATGTGGCTTTAAACACACAGGATGTTCAAGGTTCTTGCTTAATCAGCTATGCAATGTTCTTTTAATAAAGAAATTACTTATGCAATGTTATCAAGCACTGGAAGTTGCAGTGATTGGTTGATGATGTCTAAAACACAATTGTGGGTTACTTTTAAGGAAAAACCAGGTAATAGCACTTGGGTGGTGAGGCTAGAAGACATCGTGATGAATAATCCTCTGTGGCATAGTCTCTTAGACATATTATGAAACAGTCAGTTCTAGACAATATATTGCCTTTTTGTTTATATCATTTTGGTGGAGGTAAATATTTCTAAGGTTCTTTAGTTCAGAATGCCTTCTTTGTCAGCTAGTAAAATTTCCTGGGACAGATAGTTATATGTTGTGCCATCCTTATTGTTTTGCATTAGATGGATGCGTTTTTTTGGTCATTTCTCCACATGTTCTTACTTAGGCAAGCATCAAGATGGAATCGGATGGATCTTTCTGTCTGAAGAATCTAGGGAGGTGCTCAATAGCAGTGAATGGCAAGTCAGTTGATACTGGGCAGTATCTGACTCTTAGCTCTAGTAGTGTGATAGAGGTATGTCACTCTCCTTACCTTTAAGGGACAAATTTTCTTGCATGTTACCTACATGTTTGTCTTGGAAGTTCAGCTTTGTGGTTGATAGTACTCCCGTCCTATGACTCTTGCTCCTTATTTATTTAATTGTCGGAGATCCTCTCTAACAAATATTACACATTGCTTTACATGTTCACTGAAAAATAAAACATTGCTTTTCATGTCAAAGAAATAAGGATGTTCAAACCATCCAAGGTATTTCTAAACTATGAGTTGAGGTATGATAAAGAAAAATTACAAAGCATTTGCTGAAAGTTGATGTATAAAACACATCCTTGATCACGTTAATACAAAAAAAAGATAGCAAATTAAGTTGCTTTGACATATCTGACATGATAAGTGAGATAAAGAACTCTACTGGTGGTTGTTAGTTAGTAGGTTGCAACCTGGCCTGTATCTTTTCCACCATTTTAGAATCCAACATTTGGTTATTAGTAGTAAATCTTTTATTTCCAAATTGACCTGCTTATACTTTATACATTGCCCTAATTTATTTTCCAAATGCCAATTTATCTGTATATGATACAGAAATACATAGAAGTGTCTTTCTAAATAAGAAAATTCAACAAAATGTTTTTTAGCCGTTGACAACAAAACATTGAAGTACATAATCAACGTAAGTGCAAAATAACATCAATAAAATGCTAGATGAAAGCAACACATAAATGGAAAAAGATTTTTTAAAAAGGGAAACTTAAAAGAAATCAACAAGGAAAGGATGACTAGTTAATTAGACCTTTTCTCCTTTTTCTTTTAATATGAAAACCGAAAAATTCACCAGGGCCAGCAGCACACTGTTCCACACTTGTTGGATAATGGGCCCGCCACTCTACCCTTCTCCTTAAATACCGGTTTTTTATATTTGTGGCAAGATCTGAATTGTGAATTGCGCTTGATTCACACATCACGCCTTGTGTTCTTACCACTAGACTGGAGCCCGGGGGCTCCTAGATCTTCCCTTTAGAGCAAAACTAAACAAATTTTCCTTTTAATCTTATACATATTTTGGACCTTCTCCCCACAGTAGGATGGTGTTTCAATCAATCAATCCTAAATTAGGTGTCATCTGCTACATGAATTCTCTGCACTGATTTTATTCTAAGATGATGTTTATTTGTAAAGTAAGTTGACTAAAATGCTCCACACTCCTTCCAAGCTTTGACCAACATCCACGACTCCATGCATTAGGAATTTCCGTTTTGTCATTACAAAGACTGTTAACCAAATTCAAAGCTGAATTGGTAGAAGAAGGATTGTTTTTACCATCATTATATTGCCAAAAAGCTTGGCCTTGTCCGCTCAAAGTTCTTCACCACTAAATATGAGACCAGCAAACAGCTTGGTCATGTTTTCTTCATAAATTATTGATTACTTTTGTTGTCACCTTTTTACTAGATATTTACAGTGGTGTTCTTTCTATGTTTGTGAAAAATCAATCCTAAAGTTCAAATACTATATTTTTGCAGTTGAGATATAGATTTGAGAAGTGGTAGCTTTCTATTGGTTTCATGTGGATATTAGACTACACCTACCACTGGATAAATTTTATTTGGCCTAACCTGGCTGCTAATGTTGTGTTTCCCAATCAACCAATAAAGATAGTTTTTTGTATTTCCTGTCATGCCATGATTTTTCCTTTTATTTCAATTTCTTCTTAAGTGCTATGACTTGTTGCCCCCTCCCCTGATTGCCTCTGCAGGGGGCGGGGTTGGGGGATATGGGGGTGGTCAAGAGAGTAATTGGTGAGTGTATTATTTAGTCATGGCAATGATGAGAAAATCCATCTAAGCTTCACTTGCGTATACCTAAAATGCCCTGCAGTATCTTCATTTTATATTACCCCTGGAAATGGAGATCATGCATTGTTCACTATTATGATATTTTCACTGGTTGGAGTCTTACAGTTTTATAATTTATGGAACATACTGCACTTTTACAGATACGGGAAATGACTTTTATGTTTGAGATGAACCGTAAGTATGTCAAGCAGTACATACATAGCATTAACCAGAATAAAGGAAGGCTTGGCAAATTTGAATGGTCACCCGAAAGGAAACCATGACGAACACCTTTAAGGTACCATTGTTATCCTTGTTCTATTTTGTAATTAACCTTACGTTGAATGAATATCCTTGGTTGAGGATCAGTTTCTTCTGTTCATTAATGGATGTGTAAAGTGTTAATATCTCCTTATGTTCCTGTCTAAAGGTCATCTAACCTGCCCAGATCCCCTTACCACTTTGTTTCTTTTCTTCATCTCTATTCGTGTAGTTTTACTGGGACTTTCAGTTTTCTCTTCCAGAGTTATTTTAGTAAACAGTTCTGGAGGAGGGGGATTAAGATTTCATTTATGTTTCTTCAAGGTGTTTGTAAAAGTAAGATGTTTTTAACTATTAGATGTGTAAATGGAATTGTCAAAATTTTACGGTTATCTAGAGGAAGATGTGCATTTCATGTACAAATATTTTTTTCAAGAGTAAACTACTCAAATGTAAATATTGAGAGTAGCGTTCGCTTGATAAAAAGGTCAAAGTTATCCTAGATGATTTTAATAGTTTTTAGTCTTTTAATCTCGGATTGCAGAGGTTTAGTTGTATATGAAGTTTGCCTCCTAAATCATTTCTTTCCCCTTTCTGAAGGGAGATATAGAGAGCCGCAAAGATGCTTTTTTTAGTTATTATTTGTTTTAATCTCTCTAATCTTTTGCTTATCTTTTTAAACTTAGTAGATAGCCGGTGGATTCTAGTTTTCTGTGGGGATCAAAATGCGGAACACAGATTAATACCTTTGCGACCATCATTACGCTTCTCAAACGATTAAAGTTTCTCAATCTGCAATTAGTGTGGTGGGTTTGTGCTAGAGTTTTGCCTGGTTAAGGATGAGAAAAGTTTTTCCATAATGATTATATGAAAAGCAGGGTTAGGCCAGAGTAGTCGAAAGCGAAGAAAAAGTCATAATCTGGGGCGCGCAGCGTGACAAAAGTGTGGGCTTAAGCAAATAAAAGAATAAAAAAACCTACACGAATATGTGATGTTAGGAAATGTAACCATAGAACACAAACAACTATTTGGATAACAGAATTGAAGTAACTATAGTAAAGCGAAATATACAAAGTATGAAGTCATGTCAATCAAGTTTGAGAATCATTTTAAAATTCTTATTTGACAAAAACATGTAATTGTATGTTTTTTGGAGGTAGTTTCCTTGTAATGAACCCAAGGACTAGATATTCATTCATAAGAAGTTTTAGCAATTAATGTATCATTTTACTAGGTCTGTTTATTGCCTAATACTGCCCCGTCAAAGACAGCACAGGTGATCGGGATGCCTTCGCACTTTAAGTTAAACCACCTTAAACGAGCCTTTAACAACCTTGGGTTGGGTAAGCAACTTTATAGTATAACATTGCTGAAAGTCTGAAGTAAGCTAGCAATGATGAGACTGACACTACATAAAATCACGCGCTACTCGACAGTATGAGGGGCCAGATACCAACTTGGCGGCTTGTAATGGATTAAAACAGCGAACATCACAATGAGCAATTCTCCTACGATTGACAAAAATAGTCTTAAAAGATAATTCAGTAATTCTTAAAATAGCGAATCATAAGGCATCTTTGCCAATTTGGTAGAGAAATGAGCCAGCTACTCTGATTTGGTAGAGAGTAGCCTATTTTTTATTGTTCCACATCTTTGGTATGCGTTCTTTAATGATGCACTAAAATATTTGGGATTCTAACGTCTCATTGAAGATGCCAATCCAGACCAATGAGGCTTCAGGGGGATGGGGTAAGAATTCTCACAGCACATCAATATTCTTCCACAGCGACCAACCAAATATTCGTTACACATTTCCAGTTGTAAGCAATCCTTGATATGCTTTTAAAACATAGTATGTTCTCAATTAACATTGATGCATATTTTAAGCTTTTTTTAATGAGTTGAACAACTTGAACTTATAAATTATTTAATGAGTTGAACAACTTGAACTTATAAATTATAATGTGTCATATTGGGAGTATTGGCTATTTCCTGTGTACATAGGTCGGGTTGGTTCGGATTTTTTAATTACCAAACCAAACTAATTATATCGGGTTATTAAATTTAAAGACCAAACCAAACCAATAAAAATTGGGTTTTAAAATCTTGGTTTTTTTTGGGTTTTCGGGTTGTTTCGGTTTTTTTTTTCTTCATAAAGTATTCATAGCACAAAACATAGAATTTGTGCTCCAAATATTTCTTTAATCCTAGTAAGACAAAACTATATAAGGTGTTTTTAATAAAATAATATAAATATGAGATGATTAATGGCATTGTACTAAAATATTCAACAATAAAGATGAGAAAAACGCATAAAATAAATATTATTAATAAGCCATAATGAAAACAAACATAATTTAAAATTACTAATAAGTTGCTAAAATAAGTACGACTAATAAATACTATTATTTACATGACTAAACACTAAAGAAAAATAAGTTATGCATTTTATCTAAATCATGAAAAAACTAAAAAATAGATATTCAATACTATTTTCATTCATAGTACAATTGAATTGAATGTCTTTTATTATCATTAGTATTGATTTGATTTTGGTTTAAAATTTATTTGAGTTACTAACATTTATGGACTATAAAACTTATTGGAGCATTCAAAAATTATAAGTCAAAGCTTGAAATAATACGTTAAAAGATAAAATTATAAAAAAAATTAAGAAATATTTATAAACTATATTACAATAAATATTTTCATGTATTAAATATATTTATAAGTTTAAAAAATCAAATGGTGGATTTTGTCAGGTTTTACCGGTTAAAATAGCGTGAAACAACGAATGGGGTAATGATAATTCGTCTAAAATTTACTTGGGCTAAAATTAATTGGTTGATATAGGTTAGGTCACGGGTCATAACACTATTTTATGGTCGGAATATAGTTTCCTAGGTAAGGTCTATCATTTGTCTCGTGCAGACTAATTTTTAAGTTCAACGGCGAAAGCTTTACAAACATTCAGCGTAAGTTTCTCGAAGAATTAACAATTGAATCAGGACAATTTCTCGAAGCAAAATTTGTCCAATACCCAGGAAAGTCAAACATAGAGAGCTAAAATAACACCTTTTCTTTTTCGAAAATATAAAAGAATATCCTTAAACAAATAGCGTGAAACGCAAAGAGAAATTACTGGTAGTAACTTTTTCGAAAGAATCAGAAAGTGGCTCTCTTTAACTGGTCGAAGCAAAGTGATTGCTACTCAATTAAAAGTAGTTGCCTCTCAATCAGTGCAAGCGCAATTGCTGCTGAGCTAAGTTATTCATGAATCCTTTATTTGCCTATTTTGTTCAGTCATTATGAGAGAATATTTGGTTAGTTACAAGATAAATATATTGAAACAACAGAACATCAATTAGCTGGAGAACATCGGAAATTAGTAAAATATGTTGTGAAAAATGAAAATCAGAGCCTGAAATGAACGTTGTTGACTGAGTAACAACCATAAATTGGGACCCTTGTCCCCGCTCTCTGCCTATATAACATTTAATGGCAGTGTCGCAGAGAGCTATCATTTTCCCCTTTTCTTCTTATCTTCAATAAGCAAAATAATGAAATTTACATTTTCCCGTGAGCCTCTCTCACCAAAAGACATTTGTACCAAATTTAGCGTACCCCTTTGTCTCGAATTGTATGTCTTATTTTGTATTTAAATTGTTCCAAATCATCTCCATCTTTAAATAATTTCTCAAAATATTTTTCAGTATTTTTGTAATTAAATAGATATTTTTGAAGACATACTTCTTAATATATTTTATCTAGTTTTTAATTTAATTTATTGAACTTTACTTTTTTTTTATTGACATATATGACATTTCATATTTTTTCTTCTTTCGTCGTACTAGTGGTGTTGAGACAGTAAAGAGAATAAAGACAAATACCCCTTAAACTCCTCCTTGCCAAGTGTTCCCTTAAGCCTTTCTCACTTTTTCTTCACCTTTCTTTGTGAATATATGCTCGTGAACTCATTTCAAAATCAATCTTAAAGGTGCTTCTTCTTCAATTCTCATTACCCAAAAGGAAGGGGGGGAAAAACGAACAGAGAAAAAAGTTTGCAGAAATGGATCGTTCGTTATTCTCTGTATTCTCATCTTCTTCAACTTTCATACTCCTTACAGTTCTCCATGCTCTGTTCTTGCATGCACATTCAACAACACACTGGCAAGACATTGAAGTCTTGAAACAGCTGAAGAATAGCGTCGACCCCAATTCGGTGACACCTGGCTCATGCCTCATCTCTTGGGATTTCTCAGTAGATCCTTGTGACAATCTCTCCAGTGAAAAATTCACCTGTGGTCTCCGTTGTGACATTGTAGTATCCTCAGTTAGCCGAGTCACTGAACTCGCTCTTGACCAATGGGGTTACTCTGGTTCCCTCTCCTCTGTTTCTTGGAACTTACCTTATCTCCAAACCTTAGACCTTACTAACAATTTCTTCACCGGTTCAGTACCTGACTCGCTCTCAAATCTAACTCGTGTTCAACGACTCACTTTGTCAAGAAACTCCTTCTCTGGTTCAATTCCCAGTTCTCTAGGCTCACTTTCAAACCTTGAACAACTTTACCTTGATAATAATTTCCTTGAAGGAACAATACCCTCAACTTTCAACGGTCTCAAGAATTTAAAAAGGCTCGAATTTCAAGCCAATAAGCTCACTGGCGAGTTTCCCGATTTGGGTCAGTTAAATAATTTGTTTTTCCTCGATGGTAGTGACAATGCTTTCTCCGGCCAACTTCCGGCGACTTTTCCGGCATCTCTCGTCGAGCTTGCTATGAGAAACAACAGCTTAGAGGGTAACATTCCGGCAAGTCTCGCCGGACTAAATTTCCTACAAGTTATCGACCTGAGTCACAACAAACTCAGTGGGTCAGTTCCAGCGAATCTCTTCACCCATCCCTCTCTTGAACAGGTCACACTATCGTATAACCAATACGGGTCGGTTCAACAACCCGGGAACTTTTTACAAAACAGTCAGTTGATTGCAGTAGACTTGAGCAACAATGAGATCCGTGGGTTATTACCCGGGTTCTTGGGTTTAATGCCCAGATTATCATCATTATCACTAGAGAACAACAAGTTGTCGGGTATGATACCGGTCCAATATGCATTAAAAATGGTGGTGCCGGGTCAAGGGGTATCACAATTTGAGAGGCTGTTGCTAGGAGGGAATTACTTATTCGGACCCATACCGGGTCCAATGTTGGAGCTAAAACCGGGTTCAGTAACAGTGAGGTTAGGGGACAACTGTTTGTACCGGTGCCCGTTGAGATTATTTTTATGTGAAGGTGGGGAACAGAAGTCATTATCGGAGTGTCAGGCTTTTGGTCCCATCATTCCTTGAATAATGTGACAATCTATTTACTTCGAGGTCCTTAGATATTTTTTGTACTACTAAGTTTTTTTGTTTGTATATTGTATAAATTAATATTTTTTGGATTTTCCTCCCTGCCTTTTTTTCCAGTACTCTTATATCTTCACATGGGGTTTTAGGTATGGTCTAGATGTAATCTATTGTATTTCTTCGGGATGTAGCTTATAGAGAGTTCTTATCTTTGTGAAAATAAATAAAGATGTGTTATATATTAGAAATATGTTTGTGGAGAATTTATTAGACGACCCGGGATATAATGTATGATGATCTTCAGATGCAAATTAGGTGGAATTCAATTCCTACTTTTAGCAATGATTTCTGAAAAAGCAAAAGTCACACTAGACCATGCTAGAGGGCTACATTATATAGGAGAATGTCTTAAGGTAATTAATTTTGGAATTTTAAGTTATCGGTTGTGAAGTATACTATAACATGTAGCATAACTACCAATTTGGTTTTGGAATATATAATATCTTTAGCTTAAAACAAGAACAGTACTAGGATGGACAATAGAGAATTCTCTAGCGTTCTATTTGTTTAAAGACGATAGTGAAATTGTTTATTTTCAACTCTATTTGTGGCTATTGAGACGTGAGACTTGTGCAGCATGGTAGTTTTGGGTTGTATGGATAAGAAAGGACGGCGACTAGATTTGAGATGACGAAAAGTGACATTCAGTTCATATGATTGTCATGAACTATGACGTTCAATTGCCCTGAAAAATTACCCAAATTTACGTATCTACAGCTGCATCATATTGTACTATACTAGCTGTAGTTTTACCCCAACCTAATTTTTTTTAGAGTAAAATAAAGGGAAGTGATGCTCTGATTGCATCTGCAAGGAGCTGAAGCTCCACCACATGTTTCGCTGTTACCTCTCTAAAAATTATGTATAAACAAAGAAAAACAATAAATCGCATCAAATCGATAATTCGAGTTAAATAAAAAAAAAAACAAATATAATTTAATTTGATATTGGGAAAAAAAATTCAACCATAATTAGTTTGGTTTGGTTTAACTAAAAAAAGTCAAACCAAAACCAAACCAATCCGACATTACATTTATATAATTGTTTAAATATTTTATAAATATAAATATTTATTGTAATGTAATTTATAAATATTTCTTAAACTTTTTCACAATTTTAACTTTTAATGTATTATTTCAAACATGGACTTAACATACTTGAATGGTCCAATAAGTTTTATAACCCATAAATATAGCAACTCAAATAAAGTTCAAATCAATACTAATGCTAACAAAATAAATTCAATTCAACACTACAAATAACAATAGTGTTGGATATCTTTTTTTAGTTTTGCATTAGTTTTATAATGAAAATGCATAACTTAGTTTATTTTTTTCTTTAGTGCTTAGTTATGTAATTAATAGTACTTATTAGATGTACTTATTTTAGCATGACTTATATACTACTTTTAGATTGTGTTCATTTTTCTTGTGGCTTAACAATTAGCAATATTTATTTTATGCGATTATATTATTGATCACACCCAACTATGCCTTATAAAAAGGACAAGCGGTCGTCGCAAATATATCCCGGCTAATAAGTCCAGAGTCGAATCCCAGCGAGAATTAACCTATCAACCACAGCTGCTAGACTCACACAAATTCACGCAATCAATCTTCAAAAATATTTAAATAACACTTTAGATGTTTATTAACTAAATATTACGTAATGAAAATGCAATAATAAATAACTAACTACGAACGGTTTGTAAACAAGAATTGGAATGATCTAAGGTTGTAATTTTTCCTATCGTCGGAATCTTTTCCGCTACGTTTTCTATAAATTCGCCTAAGTCTTCTCTATCGATCATGAATATTATGACTGTCGTAACTCTCTCCCGAGTAATTATCACAATTTACTTGATATATTCTCCTGAATTACGCTAGCTAGCATTAAGTACGGCTCACTCAGATCGCACCAAGGTATAGTTATCCCTAATCCCACCTTTAAACCCTTCGTATTGATCCCTCATATACGTTAGGAGTGATGTTGTTCAACAACTACCTAAATATGCACTCTCTCCCGAGTAATACATACTAAATAGGCACAGCTAATTGGGGGCTCTTCAATCAACCACATGAATAATATAGTTGAACAAATAGAGAAAAATACTACGGCAAATTTATATTAACGTAACAAGAAAATCACCCTTCAATAGGTTCCATCAAAATCCTAGATTAGGAATTTAGCTACTCCTACTCATAGTAACAATATCCCAAATATTTTGCATAATTCAATTACAAAGTAAAGATGAAAGGATGTAGAAATCGATGGTTCTAACTCCCAACGGTTGATTCCACAAACTATTCTTGCCTCCGGTTGTGAAAGTACTCCAAAGTGGCGTTTTTAGGTCTATTTATATGTGTAGGAAAAGACCTAAACGTGTAGGAAAAGTTCTAGTCAAAATCGGAGACGAATTAAGTCTTCAAAACTCAGACTGCGCATGCCCAGACCTGGCCTCGCGAGGCCTAACGCCCGGTGGAGCTCGCCCCAGGCCTGGCGTCGCCAGGTATAAAGCCTGGTCAATCTCGCTTCTGCCTCGCTGCGCCGGGTCTATCGCCCGCTACATGCTTGGCGTCGCCAGGTATAAGACCTGCTCTAGGCTTGGCTTCGCCATGTATAACGCCTGGTGTAGGCCTGGCTTCGCCAACTTCTCCTTTTCAACTGTTTTCGAGCACGCTTTTGGCTTTTAAGTATCCCTTTTTCTCTACTTTCATCTCCAATTCACCTAAACATAAAATGGACTTCATTACGAGCAAATAAAGTATAATTTATCATTAAGACGTATAAAATGCAAGGCGAATAGTGTGCTAAATCATGAATTATAGCCACACATCAATTATCTTTGTTATTAAATATTTTAGTACAATGCTATGACTCGTCTCATATTATTGTATTATTTTCTTCGAAGTTATTTTATTCTTGATAGATAATTGCAATATTAAATGTCGTCATGTCGTGATTATTGTTTACAATATCTCATATACAATTATCATTTTAAATTGACTTATTTACATTTTGTACAAGTTGTTTGGATCATTAATGGAAAATGACACTGTATAGCCGCTCTCAAAATAATAGCCGAAAAAATATATATTTT